>JANRGW010011803.1:0-25455 GCA_024733675.1 Psilopsiagon aymara
TGTTGTTTTTAATGTGCCCTAGCATGCCTTTCAGGAGAATCTGCTCCAAGATTTTGCCAGAAGCTCCATACCATGTCAGGTACACGTTATTTCAGTGCCTTCCAGTCCAGAGGTGTCTTGAGCCTTGGTGGCTTGAAGGGCAGCTACATATCTGCATGTACCAATTTATTGAAAGGTTGCCTTCCAATTGTTTACATTCAAGACCAGGCTGGATGTGGTTCTGGGCAACTTGATTCAGTCGAAGATGTCCCTGCTCATTGCAAGGGGGCTGGACTAGATAACCTTTGAAGGCCTCTTCCAACCCAAACTGTTCTATGATTCTATAGTTAAATACACTAGCATTTCTGATCACCCACAGATGTGCTTGACTGACTTTGAGATTAATCTGGTTTAGGTGTCTTAACAGTCAAACAAATGGAAGGAAATGGAAATAGTTTGAAATAACTGGCTATTCCAACTTGTTAACACATGTGAAAGTAAATTTTTTTATGATTGTAATATTTGTAGAAAAAAAACCCAACCAAACAAAACCAATAGCAACAAAAAATCCCACAGAATTCCATATAAATGAAACAATTACAATTCCTGAAGCACATTTTGTCTTGACTTAATGGGTTTTTTAAAGAAAAGCAAAAACCTCAATATTAAGTGTTCATACAGAAAAACTGGCATTCAGGAATCAACATTTAAGTGGACATTTGGCTGAGCCATTTGTTTAAAAGCTGAGCACTTGTCCAGATTATTGAGGCCTAGATTCTGCTCATTTTCCTATCTGAGAAGATTTGGGATCACAGAAAAAAGCCTCTGACTTAAAATATTTCAGAGTGGGCTTCTCTTGGAAAAATTACAAAATAAACAGAACTGCTGATCCGGCTGAAATATAAATATTTTTACAGTAATGGGATGGTTTCAATAAAAGATGATATGGCTTTATGGTTGGAGTAAAAGCCTTGGTATTAGGAATCACTCTGTTTCTTTGCACCTTATTGAGCAGAATTCAGCACTGTCCTGAATTCCTGTGTATGAGATTGTGATAACATGACATTTATCACTCAGAAATCTCAAATCAGACATCAGGTAACATTTGAATTTTCTTGAATTGTAATTCTGAAAATGTGGCTTAATGTTTACTGCAATTATTAATTATTCTCTGCAAATAATTGTAGCAATTTTAACAATTAATTCAAGTTTGTTTTATCAAATACTACAGGGATTTTTATTTAAACATTTTCAGAAATTTCAAAACTTGGCAAAATAGCTTTGCAGTAAATTACATTTTCTTTTATAAGATTTCAGCTAGAGTTAAATGACTCCTGACTTTTTAATAGTAAATTAAGTCACTATAGTTAGCACCATTACAATGAATCATAACTGTTTATGATGTACAAAGAACTCATGCCTCTCTTCTCTGTTCTCTGTTGCTAGCACAGTGACCTATATAAGTCTGTGCAACTTAATTTTGGGTATGTAGTCTGACAACATCCTGAAGGGCTTTTTCTGCGCTTTGTGATGGTATACACAGTGGCACCAGTAGAAGACTTGGCAGCACACAATTTGACATACTATTTTAATCACGTCTTTTGTCATTTTCATCTATTGAACTTCCTGAACTTTGCTAGCTGCCTATTATTTTTCAAGAAATTGAAACCAATCCTGTTCTCACCACTTAGATCTTGGGGAGACACTGATGAATCTGAGAGTAAAGCTTTGGTTCTTTTCTCTTTGCAGGATTTGCTAAAGGTATCTGCTGAGAATTAATCTGCAAAGAACTGGAGTGATCCACTGGAGTGACCAATTCGAAAAATAGATATAGTCACAGTCTTAAACCACAGTCTGTGCTGTTTAAAGATTTTGAGCTTACCTATGCATACTAGATCCATAAAACCATACATTCCATAGCAGATTTGAAAAAGGATGTCCTTTCTTTGCCATACTGCATAAGGGCTGAAGGCTGACCATAGAAGCCAAGTCACACTTGCTACTAAGAACAGAGATCCTAGGATTACAGCAACCATCTGCACTTTCTCAACCAGTGTTATAGTAATGCTTTGCCACTAAAAGAGAAACAAAGTCGTGTAAGATAAAAATGTTATTTTCTGCGATTGTACATTCAACTCCACTTTTTTCCTGAAATCAGAAATTATTTTAATATTTATACATATCTTCGTAGATCTTTACTAATATCCTCAATACTAACATTTCTTTTTCCTATTTCATTTTAGTTAAAGTGAAACTAACAGTTGCTTCCCCATCCCCTCCAGCATCACTATTATCATCATCTAGCTGTGAACTTCAGAAGAGTTGATAGTTTTACCTCTGGTTTGAATACATAGGCAAAAAAACAAAGAAGAAAGATTTAGTCTTAGAAATGGAACTCAGCCTTTTGCATTTTTAGGCTAATGAACAGAATAGAAAAATGTTGGGAAAACAATCTTAAGTATGCCTTATGTTAGTGTGACAAGTTGAAGGTGGCAACTTTCCTTTCCATCCCATCCCTCTAAAGTCAGAAGCCATTTTTCATTTTCCTGCTGCTCATTAATGAAGTTCCAGACGTACCATCAAAGTTGTCTTTCTCTGCATAAACCAGTGTTAATATTACATAAAGACACCTGCAGCCTAATGTGGAAGAAACCTGAAGACCCAAGAGGAGCCTTGAATATAGGTAACAAAACCATTTCTTTTCACTGGACCTCCCTTATGTCCACCTTTCCAGGGAAGGCTGTATCCTCCATATGTGAGGTGACTGATTTATGGTGTGACAAAATTTAAATATAAAAGAATATGCTTACTGATTCTGATTAGATCAGAATAGAAATATAGAAATAAAATTCTGTTACAACGAAGAGTCACAAAAGCAAAACACAGCATAAGGAAAGAAGCATTCTAGATTACCCTCAACATATACAGTCTTTCATGGCCATAACTGTCTATATTAGCTTGGCTGATTCCCCAGTCTTACCCCATCACCTATTCCAAAGTTAGTATGCAGACTCTGTAGACTCTAACCTTTCCTGTTCCTAATTTTGCTTAACATGCCTGCTCCCTTCTACAGTTGCTACAGGGAGCAGGTGGAGGAAGCTACTCTAGTAAGACCTTTATGACCTCTTTTCCCACCTGGCAATAATTTTTCCTTTTTCCTGTTACTTTATGAAAGCTTTCTCTTTTTACCAACAGTTGGGTACTGTAATTCAGTTTCCTGCTCAAAACACGGTCTTTTTTAACCTCAGACCAGGTTCCTCAAGTAACACGCTGAAAACCTCTAAGTATGGAGACTGTTCAGCTTCTTTGGGCAACTTGCTTCACTTCTTGACTGTCTTCAGGTTGAAAAATATTTTTCTTAAAAAAAACCACCTTATATCCAGTCTGATCCTTTTCTGTTCCAAATTATGCTCTCTTACATCAAGTACACTGTGAAGAACCTGGGTGAGCAATGAGGTCCCCCGACCTTTCTTCCCTTTCAGCTTTTTCTATTATTTATATCTAATTTGCACATCTGGTGCTGCATGTCTTCTCCTCTTGTAGCCTTCTGAATATAACAGTATTAAAAAAAAAAGCTGTATAACAATTTGTAAATTGTCTATCTTGTAATACTCTCATAATGAACTTATTAAATTCATACTAGCTATTTCATTGAACTTCATTAAGTGTTTGGAATGGGGCTATTTGTATTAAATAATACCTTTTTATGGTAAAGCAACCATGGATACTCATTTGCTTTATTAGAATTTTTCATTATAATGCCAAGGAAGATCATTAATAAGTGATGCATGACAGAATGATGTGAGCATCTTATGACTCAGATATTGTTTGTTTACAGTACTTAAATGTCAGGGGTGAAATTCATCAAACTCTCTTTGGCCTCTATAGGGCTATGTTGACAAAATTATTTTTTATTTCTCAGCTGAAGCTGCAGAGTGTGTCTTAGCAGAAAACTGTCAAAAATGCAGTTGGTTATGTACCTCTTTCTATCTTCTGTTATTACCAACAGGAGATAGACCTGTAATGAATTTGTTCAGAATGCCTGAAATCAAAGTACATTTACATGAAGTAAAACTTTAACTGTCACAAAATATTAAACTGTCAAATTCATGGAAGCTGGCAGTAAATGGAAAAGACTGTAATATCACTGAAATAAAGAGAAGATCTTTCACAGTACAATTTCAGCAGTGCAGAAGTGCCCAGACTCACTTCAGCTTATTTTAATTTTCTTTTTTTTTTTTTTTTTTTAAACGTTGATTGGTCATAACTATTCTGCAAAGAAAGCACTGAACAGAAGATAAAGTAGTCTGAGTATTTGGGATAAGCAATGCAGCACGCACTTTGGATACGAAGCAAAACCTTTATTCTGGTGTTGACTGACAACCAATTTCTATTCCTATCTCCCATTCAAACATAATCAACCACTTCTACCATCTTTTTCCAACTCATGAGAGTTTTTGTTAGTTTTTCCCAAACTTTTTCTTACTAGCAAAGCTTGACCTTAAAAAGTCCTAAGAAACATAGATATGGATCTTCACTTCTTCTTAACATCTTCTCAAGAATGTGTTCTGGTTATTTTGCTATTCTCCTGATCAGATGAATTGTCTGTCAAGAATGCAAGCAATTGAATCTCTCAACTTCAATAAATTCAGTAATACCAAAGAGTCAGCATATTAGCATGCTACTAACCAGGAAGGGGAGACTCCCCAGTTACTGATAAAATACACAAGGATCCCGCAGGCTGTAGTTCCTAACTCCTTTGCTTCAAAAAACCAGACAAAACAAACCCCAACAAATAAGAACAACCAAGAACTCAAAAATGGGTTTGGATGTTTTCTTCTATTACTCATCTACTTTGGCCATTGTGGTGTGTTGTTTACTGGCTACCTTCTACAAAAGAAGCTGTAGTCCTTCACTTTCCTGATATTAAGCTCAGTAATAACCAAACAATGTAATTTTAGGAAATTTTGCTCCCTGTAAATTAATCTGTAAATTAAACTAATTGATGAGATCCCACAGTTGATAGAGGAAGAACTCTGTGCATAAGATAGAAGACGTTCAGGAAGCCCACACGGTTTTATGCAAAACTGCTAACTTTCCTCCTACTGCTGGGCACCCTGCCATAAGAATACAGCTCCCTAAGAGTGATAAGGTGGGATGGATTGGTAGCAAGCTCCAACATGAGATCAGTTTGGAGACCTTGGTTTCTGTGTATGTCCCTCCTTAGTGCTAATAGCAAGAAGACTATGGATGCTCCTGATGGCTAACTTACCTCAACCCAATCTTCCTCGTTGTTGCCCACCTCCAATCAGTTTTGATTCAAAACAGTCTGTCATTGCCTCTTGGGAAACAAAGTTTTCCAATAACTTTTACTGAGTTTGAGCACAAATTATAAAAAGCTAACAGGTTGCTGAGACAGGCATATTTTTCACATAATGAAAAAGTTGTTCTGTAGTTATGAAGTTATGCACATTTAAATAAGTTCCGAAAGTTCAGTCCTTTACTTAGCCATGGATAGTGTTAGCCGTTAAGGCAACAAGAGAAACTGCATAGTACTCTATCATTTGGCATCATTGCATTTCATAACGAGGCTTGCGAAGAGGAACTGGAATTGTGATCACACTGTTTTCTTCCACCTGAAGTCTTACTCACAGCATAGCTAATACGTGTGAGTATACACTCTGACAGACACCCAGGAACAGAAGACTCTTTTTCTAAGATTCTTTTTATCATACCAAAACCCACCTAAACTTTTATTTCTCACATTTACCTTATTGTATGCTTTGTTACATGTAGTTATAATCACCTCACCTTTTAATGTCAAATTAATAGCTTACAATAAAGAGCTCACCAAAATAATGTAGTAAAAATTATTCAGTGATAGTTGAAAATTTCCATTTAAAATTTAACAGACTGAATTATTTAACATTCCAAATTGAATGATCTCATTATGAATGTGTCATAATCTAAATCCATTATTTCCATGAAACTGTTTCTCATTTTCCTCATATAACTTGTCGCAATTCATAACTGCTGGTGATTATAAATTATGACTTCCTAATTTGGTTTTGTCATTTGCTGACTATATATTCTAAAATCAGTAGCAGTTCTTTTAGCTAAGTATTTTGTAAGTTAGAAATTATCTATACAGCCTTTTAGTGTCAGTTTCTGTAAAGCACATAACCCTAAAAAATAAATATTATGAGAAAGATTTCCGTTTTTGCTTAAAAACTAGAAATTGAAAGAAAATGTTACTTTGTATCTAGGCAAGTATAATAATATGTGAAAGAATTTTCAGATTCACTAAAAAGAGTCTCATTTAAATTTTTATGAATTGGGACCCCATTGTGTGGGAGCACATTTTACTTAAATGCACAATGACAGTGAAATCTTCCTTTGAAAATAGTTCCTTCATAAACAAAATATAATTCATGCTTCTGATTATAATGTAATACTGTCTGCTTCTTGAAAACTTCTTACACTTTTACTTCTACTGACCCTTCATTATGTTTGGCTCTTTTAATCTTTTATTTACTACTAGTCTTCCTTTCATGAATCATTTCGGAGTCTAGTACATTAATGTTAGACTGTATTTCTAATGCTGAGCCCAGAAACACTGCTTCTTGTTTCTTCTAAGGACTCTGTCAAGCCGAAATACTGCATAATTTATTATTTTTTGAGGTTGAGATTTACAGAAGTTGAAAGAAACATATTGCTTTGATGGACTAATTGTTAAAGAATAAAGTTAATACAGTAATATGCATATCCTTGCCAACATAAAGATGGATATAATATTCAAATATCTGTCATCTTTGAGATAAATCAGTATTAACCTGCCTTTTTTTTAATGATGCCTTGTAAAAGCCCATTGATTATTGTAAAACCATGGCAGAGATGTGATATAAGAAGTCCTGACTGAGACTGTACTTGTACTTAGAGTACATTACATAAAAAATGTCTGCTGACTGAAGCCTCTCATTCCCTCTAGTCATTTTTGAATGCATAAAAATAACAAAAAATAGCTGTCAGTGACCTATTATAGCATAACATGATTAACCTCAATATATATCAATTATATGACTTCAAAAGTTTTCGTTGGTTTGCTTTAATTGCCCTGATTGCTACAATCACACAGCTCTGACAAGAAAAAGGTTCTTTCTTACTGTCATTTATTATGCATAATGGGTTTGCAATCTGTGTACATATGAATAAAACTCTTACAGAAGCAAAAGAACACGGCCATTTTTTGAATGCCTGTTCTCTACCCTGTTACTAGTCTAAATAATTCAGTTTTCTAACATGTTTTGAAATAAGCACATGTTGACTGCCTGACTTAATATGGGACCTGATTTAATATTGTTAACTTATTGACCAGCCTGGATAGAAAATAGTTTAGAGTATATACAGACACAAACACTTGAGATATCTATTTTTTTTTTTTTTTTTTTTTGCTATAGGCATCTGGGTTTATGTCTTTCTTTTAAAAAAAAAAAGAATCAATGCCACAAAAATTGCAGCTCACTGTTAATGCTTACCTATTTTGATAAATTATTAACACACAGAGTGCCTGTAGTCATAATGCCCATTATCTTTTCATATATCAGAGAGCTCATTGGTACAGATAGTTTGGCTTGTATGCAACTTCCCAGTCTGACTGAAAGACTGCACCAGTATTTCACCTGGAACATTCTGAGAGCAAAACATTTACTGTGGAGATGCTGTCCATCCATGCACCACATAGCAATTTAGTTGGTAGTTACTGCATTTACAGATAGAGCGGATACAGCTCAGATTTCTGAGTGCCCAGACACCTGGACATCCTGGGCTATGTACAAAATCTTCACATTCTATTACATTCACTTTTCAAAAGATTACTATTCATTAAGCAGAAAAGTTTAAGACTTTATCTTACTATTTTTAAAATCATAGTAGAATCAAGATCAATTTTTTTATTCCTGATTTCTGCTTTTTATTAAGAATTGCCTGTCAATCCACCAGGATCAATTTCTGCCAAAATTATATATATCACAAAATACTTAAAACTCATGGTGTGTTGTAAAGATATATCTATGAGAAGTATGTAAGGTTAAAGTGAAATACTCTCAAGTCAGCTTTTAGTTCATATGAGGCTGTAACCAATGAAGTTTAGCTTAACAGCTTAGTTCTTCAGCATTTTGAACATTACATGGGCATGTGTGTATTTGGTGAAAGCCAGTGAATGAAAATTACCACTCTATGTGAATAAATACTGTTCTTACTGTAAAAAAGGAACTGTTCAATTTCTGCTGCAACTCTGTTGGAAGTACCAAGTTTCACTGCAACATAGTGGTACTCTTGGTAGCCTTATCTGAAAATTAATTATGAATGAATGGAGGGAATGAAAGCCTTCCATGGTTGTGGAATTCTCTGCAACTTAGAGATGATGTTCAAAATTAATCTGAAATATTAGCTCAAGCATAGATTTTCATGTTACGGATAGGTCCACATTCCCTAAGCACACTGAGGAAAAAAAAAAACCCACATTTATTCTAATTATTCAAAGAACATAAGTTTCATCAAGATTATAAACCAGCTGTGTGAAGGAGGTATTAACATTTTTCATGCTGACTAGTCACTTAGGAGGGTATTTTTCTTTGGACACAAACAGTATCAAAAGGGTTCTGGAGTGCTTTTTCCTTCTCTCCTGGGAAAGGTACTGTTTGTAAATTCTAGCTAAAACTGCTGAATACTTTTAACTGAAAAAATTTTGAGCACAAAGTTAAAAGATGTGCAAAAAATTTCTCAGTATGGAGGTACAGAACAAGCTTCTTTCACACAAACGCCTTAACCACCCATCAGTATAAAGAGAGATCATCTATTCTTGATTTTTTTCTGTTGATGTCTTCTTGTCTGTCTTATTGAAAGCATTCAAGTATTAATTCCAGTTCATTTATTGAAACTCACACTTCATCTGCTAGCTGGACTTTCTGAAAATGTTGGCTACTCTTTCCAAGTAATTTATTGGAACACTTCCATTTCCCATACAATACATAGATGCTCACTGAAACAAAGAGAAAGCAAATTAAATTGATTCCTCTATTCACATCACCATAGGGATGACTAGGGAGATGATTTTAGTGTGCTACAAAGCGTCAGGAACTATTTCTAACACTGTCCTCTTTCAGTGGGTTGTGGATGTTGGAAAGCCCTCCGCTGTCCAGTCTTCTTCCTATGGCTATATGGCAATAATGTGCTTCAGCACTGAAGGGTACAACCTCACCAGAACAACTGAGTACAACTACTGGCCACTGGCCTTTTTGAGCAAAAACTAATTCACAGAATGGAATCAGAATTTTCATGTGAACATCTGGAAAATGCACATGAGGGAAGAGACAATCCTTATTTCATGTGCTCCTCTGTAAGATACAAGCTGTAGGAAACTTCAGATTTTGAGGGTAACAAAAAGACTAAAGGAATGTATCCTGAGTGCAGAGGTAATGTTGTTGTCTTGTCTACTACCTAAGCAAGATTATGTGCATTTTGAGTGAAGGTTAAAAGGCAGGATGACAAGAATATCAAGGTAAACAAGGTATTACCTACTTGTAATGTAAGCATGAAGAAGACAGTCCTGTGTTCTGGCTTGTACAAAATCTGTCAGAGCCTGCTCTGAAAGTCAATTAGAATGTAATTTATTAGACTGGCAAATCGATTAGATTGATTCTGGAATCAATTAAATTAACAATTAGTCTTCACTTGAAGACAATTTGGCCCTAATTTTAAAATCTTAAGCTGCGCAAATGGGTATAGTAAATAATATACTGCTTGAAACTTTGCCCTATTGGAAGGATTAACTTATTTATTAAAATTGTTTTATATATTATATATTGTGCATAATTAAACTTTGTTAGAAGATGTGCAATTCATTTATAATTCCAATAATTAATATCATGTATGTTTAAAATTATTAACAATAATTATTTAAAATATCAAGTTCTTAATTTAAAAATAAACAGCAACATTTTAAAAGTAGATTGTCTGTTTTTTCAGATACTGCTACATAACCACAACTACAAACTAGTAGGCACTGTTGTTTGAATCAGTAATCAATTTTTTCTAATAGTTTGGGGTAGTTTGGGTACTGGTTTTAATCACCCAGTTACTTTTAAGACTCCATTTTTTGATCTGAAAATATATAAGATGTAGCTCTTAATTACAGAAAGTGGCAATTTAGATACTAAGTACCATCAAATACAATAGCTATGTCTGTAAAAAAAAAAATAGTTGCTTTTCCAGTATACACTGTAACAGAAACTCAGTATTTCTCTCTGACTATATCATGAATATGTTTGAAATCCCCTAGAGTAATTACATTAAATTGCACAGTACAACTGATACTTTTGAACACTGAAAATACTCAGTTTCTGACTTGTTACATTGCGCATCAACATTCATAGTACCGCAAGAAACAATGGTTACAATATCCAAAACTGTAATATCCATTCTTATCATTGTGTTTGAACATCCCTAAACTATAAATTGTTCTTGGCTTAATGGTGCTTACAAGACTTACACATAACCCATGTACCATCTCTTGCAGTACAAATACCATCATAAACTTAAAAATACCCTCAGTTTCTCTCAAACATAAGAAGTACCTAAAAGAATGAAAGTTCCATATGGAAAATACCCTTACCAAAGAATCACCTCCTCATCTGCACATTGCTACTTTTCAAGTTTATGTTCATAAACACAGACACATTTTGTTGTCTCTAGACAACCGTCCTTATGTTCACTAATTACACATGATGGAGGTATTGGTCTTCTTTTCAGAACAGCAGCTCTGAGATTGCTCTGTCCTACAGCCAGCAATTTTTCTGGATTCTTTAACAATATTAACATCCGAGCTCTGATGAAAATAGTTTAGAGCACTCTTAGAAAAGCACTCCAGTGGTCCTATGGGATATGTGTCCTGCAATAATTTGTTACCACTTGGAAAACCTTTTGCACATAGGCTGCTGGGTTTTTTGACCTCTCTGGAATGAAACAGGCAAGCAGGTCTTCAACTGGCTCTGGTTCTGCCATTGCAATAAGACAGGAAATTCTAATACCCAAAGTTTGTGAGCAACTCATCCTTACAAGAATAATCCCTATTGAAGAAAGCAAGGAACTTGCACCATCTCAGGTGGAGCCCTCACTCACTCACTAGACTCTGAGAAACATCAAGACTACAAGCCGAGAAAATGAAAAGCTTCTAAAAGTAGTGACTGCAGACAGAGCTAATGGAATAAATACATCTCAGCACTATGAAATGGCTAGAATAAGATCTCATGGCTCAAAGCATGCAAGGAGATAACCGGCCTGGACAGCTGGTAAGGGGAGTACATAATACTCTTCTTCATATATGCTTGCCCAGTCAGACCTGGCTGATTATCAGTAACTTATCCAGCATCCAACTCTGAAGTAGAAAATACCCGATATGGCTCAATATCTAAGGAAAATATATGAAAAAACAAAACAAAACAAAACAAAACAAAAACAAACCAAAACCAGGAAAATGGACAGAATTCTAACAGACACCAGACAGCTTTTGCTATGCTTCATTGAAGAGGACCATTTCTGCAGTTATTGATCTTTATTCATACTGGATTCTAAGAGAGAAGAGCAATTGAAGGAAGGAAAGCACCGTTTCTTCCCAGGAACTGGGAATGTCCATGCTGAAGGAGAAAGGCCGGTATTTTTTTTGTGACTATGAAAACAAGCGTTGGCAACTTTCCAATAGAACAGTTTTTAGGATGTCACTTTTGAATGCCTGCCCATGGTCTACCGAAGTTAAGCTGCTCACACTCTCAGCCAACACGTTAACTCAGTACAGTGGTGAAACTCTCCAGCAGGCAGCTGCACAACACCCTGCAGAGATGCTGAGTGCCACAGACAGAAAGTAGGATTGCAGCCTTCAAGCACATAAAGAAATTTTCAGAATAAGGTTTCAAATAAAAGGTGAGATGTAAATTAATCACCCCTTGGAGCAACGAAACTTCCCACAGGAATTTCAGTTTATAAATAAAGTTATTTAACTTTTTCAAGTAATTTTCTTGTTAATATCATAAAACATATTCTACAAAACCCTCTTCCCCTTGAGGGGGGCCTACAGGAAAGGTAGGGAGGGACTTCTTATCAGGGAGTGTAGTGATAGGACGAGGTTTAGTGGTTTAAAACTGACAGAGGGTAGATTTAGGTTAGATATTAGTTCTTTACTGTGAGGGTAGTGAGGCACCAGAAGAGGCTGCCCAGAAAAGCTGTGGCTGTCCCATCCCTGACAGTGTTCAAAACCAGGTTGGACGGGCTATGAGCAACCTGGTCTAATGAAAAGTTCCTGCCCATGGCAGGGGAGTTGGAACTAGGTGATCATTAAGCTCCCTTCCAACCCAAACCTGTCTACAATTCTGTGATTTCCCTGAAGTGAATGGAATTAGGCCTTGATTACCAGAAGAAAAAAAGAAAAAAAAATGTAACTCCTGTTGAAGCAGCTTTCTAGACAAAGAATCCTTCTGACTTCTGTCACAATACTGGAAAAGGAGCAGTCAGCATAGTTACTGAGGGGGTAGAGAGATAGCTACAGGTTTAACTGCATAGTCAAGGGTCACTTCCTTAGGGATTGATAGGTCGGGGTAACAAGGGTTCAGTACTTAGATGACATGGCCAATTCATTAGCAAAATCAGGAAAGGGGGAAAAAAAAGGGACAGAAGTCAAAGGGACAGAGACAAAGATAGGGCTTCTTATTCACACCACAGACATGCTAATTCTGGTTCAGAGGACATAGCACTGTAAAACTGCTAGATGATTTTTAAGTAAACAGACTTGAAGCCTGTACCTCCGAACCCAAATAAAGAATAAAGAAACCTTTTGGAGGTTATCCTGAGGGTCTGATGCATTAGAGATGCACAATGAAGACAAAGATTCACTTGTGTCATGTGGTAAACACCAGGAGTAACTTTAAACTACTGAAACTATCTTCTCCTCTGAAATAGCCCAGGCTAGGAGACTGAAGTCCTTGGATCTTGTAGGTCCTAATTGCTGTAGCTAGGTTCACGCAATTATACCAACAACATCTACAAAAGCATGAGAGAAAGGTGCAAAGGAAAGATAAGTTTCTAAAATCTCCACAGCCATAAACTCTTTGCAGTGAACACACAGCAGATTTTCCATAGATTTCTGAACACATTCAAGTACATGGTGACCATATCCACCCTCAGTGGAGAAACTCTGAAGTACACACATTTCCCTAGAATAACCATCAATTTCACATATTTTCTAGATCTTTTATCCAAGACTCTAGGAAGAAAAGACAGGCTGGAGCACAAGATTTTGAGATCCCCAAGATGCATTTGATAGTCTCTCTCCTTACACTGAGTAGTGGATGATATTAAGATCTTGCCCTTAGGTTTGACATATATCAGAAGGCATCTTTAATTAATCAAATTTCTATTTCGTGCAAGCATCCAGAAAGCAATGAGTTGATAGGCAATACTCTGTAAATGCTTCCCGAGGAGGAAGTGACCCTCTTTATTAAGTCTCAGGAGGATTTGAAGTCATAATTGTACATTTAAATACAGGCAAAGTGTCTTTTTGGGAAGGTGATATTGAATGATTGGAGTTTCTGATAATTTCTGTGGTAACTAAAAGAGGAGGCTATGTGGAGGACAATGTTGCAAATGCAGGAAAAGGCTGTAAGTGTAAGGCTCCTATATTTGTGTTATTCTGACACAAACCAGTGAGCTCACATCAGCTGTTATGCCTATTCCTTCAAGTAAAATATGTGATATTGCTTTCCTCCTATGAAACAGCAGCCCTGAAATTGAGATACAGAATTTAGTCATCCAACGAGTAGCACAAAGTGCTGGAAGTAATCACAAGCAGATAAATTGTAAATTGCAAATTGCTCAGATAATAGCAATGAAAGATACATAAAGCATTCCATTAAGAAGTAGAATCTTTGTCTATTCGTGCCTGGTGAAGAGAGGGAGCTTCCTTAGCCTCAGAGAAGGCATACTGAAGTTTACTCTCATTTTCTCCAGATATATTTTCCTGGGTGTTAATTTTATGGAATTTGCCTTTTTCACTACTATCCTTGTAGTGCTTGGAATAATCTTCTTTTCATGTTCGCAGAGAAACAAAATGCATACGAAGCTTGCAATTATTTCATCTTGATAGTAAGGTTTGTGGGTTTATGACATTACTAAGGAATTATTTATTTATTATAGCTGTCCATTGGGCATAAAAGACAAGAAAAAAGAATCTTAGCTCAGGAAATAGCCTCCATCCAGTAATACAGCTTATGTGGGTATCAGTACAGTGTATTCCTGTACTGGGAATATGCTTGTCACAGAAATGGCAAAGGTTAGTGTTCCCATAGAGGAAAGACACTGCCAGAAAAATATATAAAAATTAGGTGTTGAAGGGAAAATAAGAGGAAAGCATGTGGCTAAATCTGGAATACTCATTCTCTATCAGCTTCACTCATATGTAAACAAAAGTAGCCAGATAAATTTAGAAATAAAGAAAATTTAAAAAAATCAAAAATTAAAAAAATATAAAGAAATAAAGAAAAAAAACATTATTAAATAAATAAAACAAAAAGCAAAGAACCAAAGAACCCTATGAGAAAAGAGTCACACAAGCAAAACTCAGAACACAGGTGCTCTTACTCAGATGAGTTCTTCAAAAGAACTAAGGCCAAATTGTTCTTATACTGTTGCAGTGTTAGCAGGACAGAAGACGGGGCTGTCCACTGCACACTGCTGAAGCAATAAGAGTTTCCAGTCTGAATACCAAACATCCAATTTGAATCCACTTATGGGGAAAAAAATTAACTGATCTAAGTGCAATAGATGCAAAAGCTCTCTCCCTGGCTGAACAATTTAAGATAGAAGTTAGCATGACTACCAGTCATTTGAATAAAGCACTGAAATGAAAACTGACCAACATTCAAGACCAAGAAGCATTAAAAGGAATTTTCAAAATGAATTTAATTAAAACTTTTTTTGACAAATTTCAGTTGTGGAAAAAACTGCAGTGGCACTTCACAGTTAGCACAGATGAGAACTGGAAGAGAACTCAGAAGTTTATAGTGCTCAGGGCAGGCTACTTACACTGCCAAATAAGCATGAGCTAAGAAATCATAGACGAGGTATAAAAGCAGCACACTATCACTTATTAGCAACTTTTCATGCCAAGAGATAGAAACAGCATGCTGAAACAACCAGTATTTAGTTAAAATGGTTTTAACAAATCTCTGTTGATAGTAATTAAGGATTCAAATAATCAGGATTTTGGAAGCAAGATAAAAAGATGAAAATTTGCATTTGAAAACTCACAAATCTTTCACTGCTAAGTAAATTTCATCAATTTTAGGCTAGAAGGTGAAGCTATTGGAAAAATACCAAATCAGACAAAAAATGACAAAAAACAGTAACTCAAAGGCTCCTGAATGCAGGTCTCATACCATACGTTAAGCCTTGCATTTTTTACTTAGATATCCTAAGCACTTTTGTTTACTTAAAGGTCCTAAGTACTTAAAACGGCAGTAACTATGTAGATGTAGCAATCTGTGTCGCCATCATGTAGCCATTCACAATTCCTTTTAATTTTGGAAGTGTTTGCTAATGCAATCTGTTTTAAATACATAATTCATGCTTATAATTTCAGTGATAACTTTTATTCAAGATAATTCCTCTGAAAAACAACCTCGCACCGTGTCTTCCATTAATGAATTTCCCCCATGAACATCTTAGGCTGAAGGAATCTACCTTTTTAATTGAAGTAGTTAAGTCACTATTTAATATACCAAGATAATGACATTTTTAAAACCTATATCTGTATCTATATCTGCATATATATCTATATCTATATATTTATATATATATATATCAATATAGTTATGTAGCTATATAGCTATATCTATATCATTTATCTCTATTTATCTATACCTGAATCTATCTTATCACTAGATCAGGATGGCACTTGTAGTTAAGTCTTTATTTCAAATTACAATTCACAGTTTACATTTCACTAACTTGCTTCACACCATTCAAGCAGTCAAACTGCTGTAAGTGCAGTTGACACATTTCACAAAATAAAACAAGAAAACAATTGCTTTTTTAATATGCTACAGGAAATAAAAGAGGAACATATGAGGGGCACACACCCACGCACCTTTAATGCTCTTCTTTTTTTAAAAAAAAACATGCTCTGGTTTATTTATTTTTTGTAGGTGCTTGATTACCTTAGTATGAAACAAAACTACCTAAGAGAATACAAGAGAACTAGTTTAAAAACACTATCCACATGTTAGTACAAAACTATTCTCCATGATCTAATCAATATTTCTTTGCCTGATCTACTTTTTACAGATGATCCCCTATCTTAGATAGTGAGCACCAGAGTGGCTTGTCTATCTCCCCGCAGGGTAGAGCTGATGCTCTGACAAGAACAACAGATTTCCTGAATTCTGCCAGTTGAGATGCCACCTTTGACCAAATGTTCCATCTAACAAAGCGGGAAGACACAGAGAATCAGGAAAGGAAATCTCAGGTGTTTGCTGGTGGCACTCCAATCATCGTAGCAAAATCACAAATATTAGCTACACCTTCTAGATCACTGCTTCAATTTTGATCCATTCCACACAGCCAGAAAGCACAGTTTTTGCCATACAATGTTAAAATCTTAACAAGACCAGGAACAATCAAGTTTCTGAACTGAATCATAGCTTTCAACAGTTGATTTCCAAGTTTTGGCAGTTCTGACATAAATCTCCACCCCCCCCCCCTTGATTCTTTCATAGGGCTCTCTAAAGCAAAATCAAACTTCTTCCCCTTTTGAGCTTCTGTTTTCTGCGCACTTAACCCCTTTTTACTTCATCCTTCCAATTTCAATTCTTTACTGTCTTTATAGTCTCCCATGATCCTTCCGATGGCTTCAGCTCCCATGTTGACCACTTTGATATCTTAGATGAATATCATCTGTTTTCATTAGACTTACAAGTATGCTTCAGCGTCAACAACATAGATACAGTTGTATTACTTCTCACACTCTTTCTTTTCTAAACATTCAGTTTTGTCTACTTCTAGAGAGAAGTTACTAAAGTAGGCAGACCTTTTGATTTGATACACCCTAAGTGGTTTCAGTGGCATGCACCAGGTAGACGATGGTGATTACGGTCAACAGCCATTCATTGCTTTGATTACCTTTTAACACGTCTGTTTCTAGTCTTTTGTTACTAGTTCTTCCTTATCCCTACCCAATTATCAATGTGATATCAATGTGATAGAACCGCTTCATTTGTTCATATATTATTACTTCATGATTTTCAGATCATTGGTACTGATGATTCTTCTTCTCCTATTCCCTCTTAGCTGTCATTAGTTAGCAATTCTCTCCATCCTTCTAAAGCTTGAACAGTTTTGTTCCTCCTTTCCACTGTAATGTCCATCTTGCACTCCTTCAGTTCTGTATGCTAACAGACACTTGTTTTGCTTCTAGGATGCTAGAAATGCATTAATGGCCTGCTTACTTGCTCTATGATGGATCTGTTCCCTCCTCTGACTAACCAAATGTGTTTGTTGAGCTCAACTGACTTCTGTCTCCACACCTTTTTGCTGTCTTTATTTTCCAGCTCTCTACTCCTTTTATCCCTGAGTCTGTGCATTAACTACAGGAAAACAGAGAAAACATGAGACAACATGAACTTCAGTACATCTTAGCATTTTCCTTCTGCTACTTTCTATTTTGCATTTCTGTCCTTTCCATCACTGGTGAAATTTTTACTGTCCTCTCTTCTTCTATAATTGCTCTACTCTGCACCAGTGACACGATTCGGTCCTTCCTCCTGACCCACTCACACCACTTCTCTTCGTCAGTCTTTCAGTTACCTTCAGTTCTTTCCCAGAAAGTACGCAGGCAATATATTTTGCCTTTCCCACCATAGATAAACCCCACAAATTTGACACCATTGTCCTCTCCAACAGTCCTGCTATTTCTTAATTTCTATACTCATTAAGTATGTTACTTAGAACTGACTGTAATCACCGTTCATGTCACTGAAATCATTCAGAGTGTTTCAAATCAAAAGGTCTATCTACTCTAGTTTTTTCACTAGAAGTAGCCAAAAGTAGATGCTTAGAAGAGTGTGAGAAGTACAATAACTATATCTATGCTGATGACTGACAGACCTACTTTTCTGTTCCAGGATTCTCTCTCTTCTAGAAACTAAAATATTTATCTGTTTCTACCACCATTTTTACAAATCTTACCATACATTTAAGTTCATTAAAATCTCTGGGATCTTCACAGCCCGACTTTCCTCAAGTAGTACGGATTTGTCTTTCAACCCATGAGGATTCTATAGCCCATTAAATTTAAATATCTTTTTGGATCTTCTTGTTCACAATATTTCTAAAGCTTGCAGGTGCTTTTTATACAGCATATCTAAGACTATTCATATATGAAAAATTAATTTTTCATCATCTCTTTCATCTTATATCTGCATTATTGTAACACAGCTTTTAAGCTCATGACAAATGCAATTTCCTCCATGACTACAAGACTGCTTGAAATACAATTTTTTTTAGTCCACTACTTTGACCATGACACTGCCCTTCTTTCTCCACTATGTTGGTTCCTCTCTTCCCCATCATATCTAATAAAAAAGACTGGACTTGATTTTTTAAGCCCTTCCAGGCTTTTACTGACATTAATTACTTTCTAATAGCTACTCAGACATCGACTCTCATCTCTGCTCTGTTCATGATAATTATCTCAGCCAAGTATTTAATTTTCTAACAGCCCTTCTAAACTGCCTTCATGTTCAAAGAGTGCCTGCAAAGCTTCATTATTTTCTTTTCAAGAGGCATCTTAAAACTCATCCCATTTGAGATGCTAAAAACTCAGTGATAGTTAAAAATGGTTAGTGTAGAGAGGTCACTAGTTTTATATATTCCCATAGACTTGTCCCATGTCACTGTTTCAAATTTCTTTGTATATTAACTTAGACTGGGACAAACCTTTTTCTTTATGTGCACTGATATGTTGAACAGCACAATGTATCCACCTTGATCTTCATTACAGTAACAGCAACAACATCAATAGATTGCTATTAGTACATAGCGTAGTTTTAAAAGCTCTGTGGGAAATTTGAGCCTTCCCCCTTTCCCCTTTTTAGTTATGCCTACAAAAAGTAAATGCTTTCATCCAGCTGAGCATAATCATCAGCAATAACTTTTACTGAACATTTATCACATACTTTTTCTGTCCACTGGCCTCCATACTGAAATATCTAAAGAAATTTTAACATAGCATGAGTACATGTGCATGTAATCTGCTACAGAGCCTCCTGCTCATGCCTAGCTAATTGATGCCAGTGACATTACTTAGACGAGTGAAGACTACTCACATTAACAACACCTGAAAAGTTTGAACCTCTAACTGACAAAAACTGTTGAACAGAGTAATTTTTGTGCTGAATGTTAGTAACACAATTTAGACCAATGAAAACCACTGAACTCATGAGCCACATTCCACCTCCAGTAACTTGCTTAAATAATGTCACTAAGTACAACCTTAACTTTTTGTCTATATTAAGAAATCAGACTTAACAATGAAGTATTTGCTTTTTTGAATAACTAGTCTGTGATTTTTCTGATGACAGAGAAGGTGCTGTATTGTCATGAAATTAGCTTTTAAATCAGCATACCAACCTACTCTATCACTTTTGGAACATGTCCAGCTCACTTGAAGTACCAGAAAATAATGTTTTAATGAACAGAAGCACAGGGCTCATTAAACATCTAACATATTACTATTTTATGACAGACTAGAGTAATAGTGCAGAAAAGGTTATTCTTTAAGTATCTCTATTGCTTACTTTTATAGAAATGATGGGGTTTAGCACCAAAGTAAATTTTCTTAACCTTTGCATGACTATGTTCCACTTTAAAAAGCTATTTCTTAACCTTACAAGAGAACTGACATTCTTCAATGTGCATTCATGCAAGCCTAGTGAACTGATTTGCTGATAGCTTAATAATTAAATATCACTAATAAAAAATAAAGCAATCAGTTTTTATTTCCTTTGGGAAGGAAATCCGTACAAATTATAAAGCTTAACCAATATAAAAAATATTTCTGCTTTTGCTTTCTTTCTCTTTAATTTAAAATATAATTCTAAGTGGATTTCATTTCCAAGTCAGACATGCTTATGAAGATAGGATGAGAAAGTTGAGGCTGCTCAGCCTGGAGAAGAGAAGGCTGTGTGGAGACCTCACATCAGCCTTCCGGTATCTGAAGGGGGCCTATAATGTGGGTGGGGAGGGGCTCTTCATTAGGGACTGTAGTGATAGGACAAGGGGTAACGGGTTCAAATTTAAACAGGGGAAGTTCAGATGAGATATAAGGAAGAAATTCTTTACTGTAAGGGTGGTGAGGCACTGGAACAGGTTGCCCAAAGAAGTGGTAAATGCTCCATCCCTGGCAGTATTCAAGGCCAAGTTGAACGGAGTCTTGGGTGACATGGTTTAGTTTGAGGTGTCCTTGTCCGTGGCAGGGGAGCTGGAACAAGATGATCTTAAGGTCCTTTCCAACCTTAATTATTCTATTATTCTGTGATTCTATGATTTTAAGTTTTCCCCTCCTCTTCAAGTTGTTTAAAAAAAAAAACTTCCAAAACTGCCCAAAGCAGTATTTGCTCCATCTCCCCTCACTGCAGTTCGGGGGAGAGGGGTTTTAGTTATTAATATAATCTTGCCTATTATTGGATAAAATTCCACCCTGCCATGAGGAGAAAGTCCAGCAACATGAACATGTGCTTTCATTAATGGACGAGTGCAAGGTTAAATGTATCTTTCTGATGTGGTCCTGAGAAGGACACAGAAAAAAATTTAAACCTGCATTTCTCTGTGAAACATCATATCAAACCTCATCACTTATTTGTTTGCACACCTACCACTGTTTGCCCATTGGTTTACTTGTTATTTTTTCCTATCTTAAAAGCCTATGTGTTTCCAGTATTGGATTCTTAAAAGTGATAAGTAGTAGCTGCTAAAATATACAAAGTGACACTGGAAAAGTTTCTATTGGAATAGTCACTTACCATGGTAAATTTTGTTCCATGAATGTACTGCCTCCAAAGAGGCCCCCCTTTGGGATTACTTTCCCTGCCATGAAGCAACAGAAACCATAAAAAATGTTAGATATTAAATGGAATATTCGCATCTATTCCAATCTTCTGGAAGAAAACATAGAAAAATCTCCTACTTCTTAACTCCCTACACATTGTTACATTCCATAAATACAGGAGGTAAAAATAAACCTGAGGAGCTGGTTTAAATCTGCATTGACAATTCACTGAGAAAAAGTTACTTTCATAAACAGCATCCTTTTTCCCTCTTATGACAATGCCTACACAGATCTAGTTAAGTTAAAGACTGGTAGAGACAATCCTAAGAACATGCACTGGGGCAGACTGCTATTACTCATAGAAGAGTGACCTACTACTGTCCAAACATTGCATCTAATGTAATGCATGAAGTCTTGCTTGTTTGAGAACTTTAAGTACCTTAGCTACATCAATAAAGATGTGATCAACTGCTCCTGTATTGAAATGGTTTATCCCTTGGATTTTATCAAATCTGAACAAAAAGTAACCTTAGAAAAACTTGTGTAGTCAAGCAAATGCTTCAGAACTTGTCCAAAAGTTTAAACCAAGATGACTCTTAAAAATTGACAGTGCTATTATATGCAACAATATGAGAGGAGTGAGGGCATTTTAGGACTGATCACCCTCATAAAAACACACAAACAACTGCAGTTTTGAGCCTTCCTTTTAGATTTTGAAACTATAAGAGGAATATTCAGTGTAGGAGAATGAGAAAGGCATTACTGCATCTCTCCAAAGAGATGCGTGACCTTTTGAGTGTCAGGAGTTGACCAGAGAAATTCATGTCTAACTTATTATTTGAGTATGCAACTCCTTTAAATCTTTAAATCTTTTTTTTTTATGATATTTTGTCAAGAATATAAAAAGGACAGGCTTAAATAATTTACCTTAAAAATGAAAGACAGAGTTAAGAATAAATCAAATATTTTTTAAGCTATTGAAGAAGAAACATGAATCTAGTCCCATCTATCCTGTGTATCTGCCCCCCCAAAAACCCAAGCAAAACAGTGCCATAACTCATGAAGAGAATGGCATTTAACTTTTGGCTCTTTGGATTTTTCTACTTCAGTTGAGCTTGGCTGAACATTGTTGTCTACTCTGCCACTTTCTTTCTTTCTTCTTTGCTTCTGTTTTCCGCAGAAATTGAATTCAAACTGGGGCTTGATTCTGTTCTCCACAGATAGGTGTCTAGTGCCATTTCAGATGTCTTTTAATATCCCACGTGGCCTCCAGCTGTTCCAGGGTCTCTCATAAGTTGTGCCATATCCCTTGTCCTGTATGGGTATTTTGGCTACCTTGGGACATCTCAGTACTAGATGCCTTTTTGCAGGCAACTGTGTCATATCTTTAGAGTCAAACAACTATTTTCAGAGACTACCATTGCAAACTGTTGCTAATATAACCTTTGCTAGGAAAAGGATGAGGTTGCTGTGGAGGAAACAAAGATTTTTAAACGGTTTAAAAAAAAAAAAAAAGCCAAAACAATCAAACAGAATCCCATGCTAAACCACCAGATAAAGATCTATGTAGAAGCAGAATCTACCACCTTGATTTTCTGGAGAGTTCTACAAATCCAGTATTTTTACATCATAAATGTCCTATCTAGGAAAGCTCATCAAAAGGTTTGCTTTGTGGATTCATAAAGAAAAACCTTCAAGTCACAACTGCCTCCAAAAGTACTTGTATCTAATCTGAAGAGCTGTAAGCAAATACTACAGACATCCTTATACCCAAGGAATGCTTATCACGTTCACACAACTGCCATTACCATCCAAGCATGTCTTTCTATAAAACTCCAATCAAACTCAGGCACAGAAAAATGACCCAAGTGCTCTTGCCTTCGAGAGCTCCATCATCTCTGAGCTCACAAAATCAAAGCTAAAACCAGATACAATTATCTTACTAATGTGTTCCTCAGATGTTATGAAATACAATTTCTGGGATCGAATTTTAAGCCTCTAAAGAATTCTGATATGCAAAGTGGTATTAAGGCTTCCCTAACAGGTTTGCTGAAGCTTTGAGTTTTCCCTTCCCTCTCCCCAAACATGCTATAATATTCTAACTTCCAGCTGCATATTGTGATGGTGTTAAAAGGGAGATATGGAAAATGTTACTGCACATTTCAGCTTCTCAAACAGCTGTTGGTGGACAAAACTTACAGAGCATTTTGCTACACTGGATCATGCCAAGACTGAGAAGTCAACTCCTTATGAATGCACAAGCAACAGTTTTCCTTTGCTCTCTCCTCTGGACCCCTAGACCCCAAGCTGGAATGAATGAATGAATGAAATCAACCTCTGAGTCTTTAGCAAATTGTAAAGAAGTTTAAAGTTTAGAGAGTGAATCAAGGAGATTCAAGTTGTTCTGTCATGTCTGAGGATGATTTATCTAGTTACAGAATTTCAGAGCCTCTGAAGACCACTTCTGTAGCAAGCCAAATGCTAGAAGAACATAACAATCAAACGACTGCACGTTTTAAAATGTCTTAACATACTAAAATGATCTTAACAATTAGCTTCCAGTGGGTGTTGGTGCATTTTCCAAAAACCTTAAAATAAACATAAGAATACTTGTGGTTTTAAAAATTACTGGAAAAAACATATTTTAAAAGAAAAAACAACCAAACAAAATAACCCAAACAAATTACCTGGCAAGGCTTTTTCATTTTAATTGCTATAACATGGTATCTGTAACAGCAGAGTTCACAGGTCCATGATCCTCTTTCACTTATCCACTTTAACAGGCAAAGCTGATGTGTGTATCGTACTGACCCATCGCAGCGGCAAGGATTTAACAATTCACCCTGAAAAGACAACACAGAAACATTAATTTTAAAGGAATCTTTTCTATACAGGTATACTCACTACCAAAATATTTACTGTTCTATAGCAATGAACAGGTCTCAAATTCAATATGTGAAAAAGCATGCATTTTTGGCTGCAAAAATAGTCGCAAATTAAACTGTCTTAAAACCATCCAGGTGCTTCTAATGAGACAAATAACTGTCTGTGCACATCTACATGCACAAGTGAAATGAAAGATTACTGTGCACCACGCAATAGAAGCATTAGCCCTTTCATATACCTGAGATAGTACCCAAAGTGGTTATGCATTTCTCCAACAGTTATTTGCAGTCATCACAAGGAAAGAAATAGGTGACATCACAGAGAACCCAGCACTTGGAGCAGGGCTCTGTGCTGTACAGACAGCCCCAAATGATGTAACTGAACAGTTCCCCCAGCAGTGCACCTATTTCTAGATTATACAGATCAGCTATTCTTTCTTTGAAAAGATTTTGCTTAGCTCAAGTACCAGTCAAACTATAAAGCACTAGTTACAGAACCATTGCTGATATTGTGTATTGTCTGTAATGTAATGACAGAAGATACTTGGAGGTCTTCTCGACATTGTAAGCTAACATTCGCATTTTAAAGCCTAACAGAAAACTGAGAGATCCGTACTGTTCAAAGTCCCTGAGGGGAGAGCCAGAGAGCGCAATGGCACGAAGATGCACAGTGTAGGAGCCATCCATCGCAATCTCCCAAATTCTCCCAGAGCTCTGCGCCGACTCAGAATTGCCCCAAGCGTATGTCACAGCTGAGGCTGGCCGCCCGGTCGGCCGCCGACACAGCAGAGGGCTGCTCCTGCACGGCATGTCTGCAGGGGGCTCTCCCGCAGGGGCAGGCAGCGGCTCTCCGCCTCTCGGGCAGCGAGGCGGGGGCCAGGCTGGAGGAGCCGAGCCCTGTCCGTGGTGCTGATCGCTGCCCGCCGCCTGCGGGAGAGCGGGTGCGGGAGAGAGGGGTCTGTCCGTCCGCTCTGAGCCCGCCCTCCTGCCCGGCTCTCCTCACCTGCTCGGGGCCCTGAAAGCAGATCTTGCAGATGGGGCCGGCCCCGCCGGGGTGGCTGCCGCTGCCGCTCTCGCTGCTGCACACCGAGCGGGTCTCGGGCTTGTCGCCGCCGGCGGCCCCTACCTCCGAGCCGCCCCTCCGGCCTTCGCCGGTGCTGGGGCCGCAGCTCTCTCCCTCCTCTGGGGTGTCCCCGCTCGCCTCCCCCGCTCCAGCCGGCAGCTCCAGCGGGGCGCAGGGGTCTCGCTGCGGCTCCGCGGGAAGAACGACGCTCCCCCCGGCGCAGCTCATGGCCCGGGGCACCCTCTCACCCGGGGTGAGGACGGCCCAAAGAGACGGATGGCGGCGGGGCGGGGTGGGGATGTATGGAAGAGAGTGGCTGAGGCGCCCTTCCCGCTGCCCGCGGCCGGGAAGGTGACCCGGCTTGCGGAGCGCGGCGGAGG
>JANRGW010011804.1:0-13208 GCA_024733675.1 Psilopsiagon aymara
GAATTTCGGGGGGGGGGGGGGCTTCCCGCGGTGCTGCTGCTTTGGGTCAGGATTTGAGATACTGTGCGGTGCTCAGAGTCGGGATGTCACCCGTCTCTGCACCCGGTTCCAGTGATGGGACCCCAAAGCCATGTCCCACTGCTTCACCTCTTCTCCATTTTCCTATTTCCTAATGTAGAAACTCAAGCGTTTTAAGGCTACAGACAACAGATGATGATACTCTGCTTCCATTCCCTGCGCTGCTGGTCCCTGCCTACTCGTTCTGCGTGGAGCCTGCAGAGTCTGCTTGAAGTACAGCTTATCTTTTGAGAGATATGCAGGCTCTTCATTTGAATAGTTCAGGAGTTGGAGAATTCGCTGCATTCCTTGGTAAATTGTTCCTATGGTTAATTATCCTCACTGTTAAAAAAAATCCACCTGGTTTCCAGTCTGAATTTGCCTGGCTTCAGCTTCCAAGCACTGGATCTCATTATGCTTTTTGCTATTAGATTAAAGAGCTGTCTGCTATCAGAAACCATCTCCTGTGCAGGCTGCAATCACGACAGCCTTACTCTCCTCATGGAGACCTTTCATGCAGAACGTTTCTGGTATCACCCTTCATCTGTTCCAAATCTTTCATCTTCTTTGGATCTCCCTCCCAAACCTTTTCTATTTTGTCAACAGAGGGTTTGGAGTGTGGACACGAGAGCTGCATGTGCACAAGAGGGCAGTGAGCTCCGTGATGCCTGGTGCCCACTGCCCAGGCATGGCAGAGAGGGCCACCACGCAGCCAGCTCATCTCCTGGTGGTCTCTGGCCATGAGCCTCATTCCCTCAGTGTGGGAGAATGGATACTGCCATGTCTCCCAGAGGGATGTGGTCAGAACCCTTCCAAACCAGCAGTCTATTGGGCTACTCGCTTCCCTCAACCAAAGCTGATGCCGAGTCATTTGACAAGCTGACTAGCACCAAACTGTTTGGTTTGGCATTGCCTCTGCACCAGCTGTCCACTCCTTGGCTGATTCTCCGTGGTCCAACCCCAGATTGCAGGAGGCCTTTGGAGCTGCTGGGCTGGCAGGGTCTTCCTCAGGGTGAAGGGCTCCCGCTGCTGCTTGGCGAGGCAGCTCCATTGAATCCCTGGGCAATGCTCGCAACGGTCCTGGGGTGAGTGAGTTGGTGTAGTTAATCTTGTTCAAGAGCCATGAGGCTTCCTGAGCTATGGACGAGGCAGGCAGCATGGATTCTGCCAAAGTGCTGAATCAAACCGTGCATGTCCTTTAGCTGTCAGATGTCACTGTCCCCAGCCCTACTCACCCCATGTTTAACTCTCCTTCCCAAGTGCCTGCATTTCCCAAGAGCTTTCCCAGTCCTACTTGTACGCTGCTGCACGCAGCTTCTGTGGAATCACACTGCGTAGGTACGTCGTTGTTTGTGCATTGACTGGCAACCCAGAACAGATGGGGTTTTGCTGAATTCCTTTCCCCATTTAACCAGGACAGGCTTCCAAGTGTGCCAGTGGCAGTGCAGAGCTCAAGATGATCAGGAGGAAGGCAGCAGCCCATCTTCCAGTATGAGACATGCAGCTGCATGGCTGTGACAGCCCTCAGCCAGGAGGACACGCGGTGAATCTGGCTGTCACTGAGCAGGACCACTCTTCACGTGGTGAGCCGGGCGCTCTGCACCATCAGCACTCCTGCAGGAATTACTATTGCAAGTGAAAGGTCCCCGTACTCTTCAGGGTGCAAGACGCTGCTGACCCACATCTGTTCACAAGGCTCAGCTCCACTGCAGTGACATGTGGGCTGGATGGTGCTGGTCCTGCAGGCAGCCTGCTCTTGGGGGATGCTCCATCAGCCCTGCATTGGGGTGCAGGGTCTACACATCTCTGATTGCCTTGCCAAGCATTAAACCCGCTGCTCTTTTGGGGGTAACTGCCCAGAAAGACCTTAGTGGCTTGTTCAGTTTGCTCCCTGCAGCTGCAACATGCATTGTCTGGCAGGAGAGAAGGGTATTTCCCTACTGCTAATTACAGTGAGCACAGAGCATACCTTTAGTAGGTGTTCTCTATGTCTTTTGACATGTGTGGGTACCCCCTGTCTCTCTGTCTGAGGGTGTCCTGCCCATAGCTGTGTCTGCTCCATCCCATGGCCATCTCCCCATGCTGATAGCTGGAAATGGTGGCAAGCATGCATCAGACCCTTTCCAGTGCTCCTATCTCCACACCAGGAGACCTGGGACAAGAGGTTATGGGTTCAGTCTCCATTTGGCTGTTTCTGTGGCACAGGAATGGCTCCTTTCCCTAGGCAGGTCCTGTGCAGCTTCATTGTGACCTGATGTGAGTTACCCCTGGTAAGGAGGGGATTGGGCTGGAATCACATCCAACCCTGGGCACCTATATATTCAATACCTAAAGAAATGTATCCTTTAGCAGCATCTTCAAGGCAAAGCAGTGTAAAACAGTGAGGACAACTGCTCCTATGAGGACAAGTCATGTTTAATCACAGAGCTGGTCCCAACCCCTGGGTCAGCACAACTCAGCAGTGAAGCCATGATGCTCCAGCCTTGGACCCTGGGAAGCTGCTCCTCTGTCCCAGCCAGGAACTGGGCTGCATTCAAACCCCAGCTCCCTGCTGCTTTGCCCACTCTGCCTGCCTGTGGTTGTCACAGACCCACTGCCACAGCCTGTCCCCCCTGCACCCTGCCCATGACACGGGGCAGCCCCCTGTGCTGCACCAGCAGCAGTGAGCAGAGCAGCACCCACCAGCCACAGCCTGGGGTCTGACAGCACAAAATAATCCAAGGACACTTTCTGTCTACTGCGGGAAGGACCATCTTGGCAATTAAAGACATCAGCTTCTGAAGTGCAAGTCGCTATCAGCCCCCAGCTCACCTATCGCTGCTGCTCTGCTCTGCTTGTTTCACAATCGTGTCAAACGACAGCCCCGGAGGAAACCCCTGAACCAGGAGCCAGGATGTGAATTTAGGACCACAAAAAGCAAAGCAGTCCCCGTTCGTTCTGCCCTGATCCTGTGTCCCTGATGTGCAGAGGACTGCACAGACAGGAGCAGCCCCGCTGCCAAGGACCGCGCTGCTGTGCCCCGGTCGCGGTGCCCGGCAGTGATCCCTCCGTGATTAAACACCTACAGTCACTGTGCCACAACTTGCAGGGATTAAGTTACTCTTCTGACACGAGAGGAAAAAGGATTGTAAATGACAAGCAAGGATTTACGGCAAAGCTGAGAGTGGTGCCGGTGGATGTGGGCGAAGCTCCATCTCACCCACTGCTGCGCCTCTGACAGCGGTAGGGAAGCACCATGAGAACAAGGCAGGTATTTCCCCAGGACATTTCTCCCACTTGATGACTTTCACGGATGTTCACCTTCAGTTTAGGGAGTTGCTGTGAGAAAAGTTACATTCAAACCACTGCTCACAGCCCTTTTGGAGAACATCCCTGATGCTAACTGCACCGTTTGATTTCCAGGGGAGCCTGCGCAAGTGAGGTCCCCACTGGACCGTGGCTGCATCCTGCAACCAAACCCTCTGCATCCCACTGCAAGTCACCACCAAGACATTCGGTTGCGTACGGCCAGCGAGCTGAAAACATTGTGGGCATGGCAAGCATCTCCCTAGCGAAAGCAAGAAGACATGCAACAACTTACTGTCCAGGTGGCCGACTTGGCGGTGCTGGATTGCTGGAAGGTCACCTCAAAGTGGTGGGGACCAGGGTAGTCAGTGTTGGAGGGGATGACGGGAGCTGGGGACATGGCGTCGAAGGTAGAGCTGGGCTGCGAGTAGGGCGAATGCGTTGGGACATTGGAGGTGTGCTCGGAGCTGTAGGGGCTGGTGGAGGCTGCTCTGCTGCCGATGCTCTGATCCATGCTGTTGTTCAGCAAATTGAACTGGGACTGGAGGAAGGGAAAAGGGGAGGAGGGAAAAAAGAAAACACCAGCCAGTTTGAGACATGGAACCTCACCGGTGCTGAGCTCCGGGTGTCCTGTTACAGCCTCCTTAAAGGGACAGAGCGGGAGCCCGGGGGAACACCACTGCGGGTGGCCTGGGGCTTTGGACAGGTCACCACTTGTGCGAGGGGTGACCTCGAGAGGCTTAAACCATCCCCTTCCACCCGCTCCGTCCTCACGGGAGGCAGCGAGGAGCTGAGATTCCCGGGTGTTAGAGTGGGTTCTGCCATAGGGAACCAGGCAGGGATGCTGTGGGAGATGTCCCACTGCTGCAGGGTGGGAGAAATGACCCCGTCCTGCGTCCTGCACACAGGATGAGTGCTGCATCCCAGCAGCGAGGACCAAGGAGGTGATCCTGGATGAGGCATCATTCCCACTGCGACCGACCGGGCAGGAGCTGTCTCCATCCACCTCCCGCCTGCATTCCTGTGTCGTGTGTGCACACACAGGGCACCTCTGGAAGCGTTTCTCTCCAAAGAGCTGGCTCTGAATGGTGGTTTGGGTGATTCTCCCCACATGGGATGTTTGCTGTCAGCAGCTTCCACCCAGGCAGGTCTAATTTGGGGAAAACCTCAAACCTACAAAGCGCGTAGCTGCGATGCAGGAAGGTCACCCAGCAAAAGCACCTCTTTGTGCTGGTTCTGGCTCTTATTCCAGACCTGCTGGGCCAAATCCTGACTTTTTGCTATTTGGCTTTCCTGTTCCTCTTCTGAACAGTCACTATTAGAGTCTTGCCATAAACTAGCAGCAGTTTTACCTTCAGGCACAGCCTAAGCTAAGGTGCTTTCTCAAAAGCCGCATGGCTCAAGCAGTCTGAATCTCTCCTCAATCAGACTAAAAAATCACTTTTTTCTATAGTAGAGAACAAAATTACTATACAAAATAAAAATCACAAACATAGTTGTTCCTCAAGGCAATAGGAATGGGTTTTCCCCCCAGATCTGCAGCATTTCCAAACAGACCCATGCAGCCTGCGCTCTGCAATGACCACGTGCAGTGGCCACTGCACTGATCCTTGCCATCCCTGCTCCCTGCAGCACTCGGCACTGGCAGCTCCGGGATCCGAGCGCTCCCGGGAGGCACTTTGGGGCCAACCATCCCACTCTGCCACCTGCCTTCCCCTGCAAAGGGCTCACAGCTCAGGAATCAAGAGACGTGTTTTAACTTGGGATCCCAACCTCACCCAAACGTCTACGATGTCTGATGGTTTAAGGGCAGTCAGCCTTCTGCAGGGAAGCTCTCCTGTTGTCTGCATCTCTCACAAGGTCGTTGGAGCCTGTGACTAACTGGAGGAATGCTGAGCAAGATCCGGCTTGTTCTTACACAGGTACAGTCATCTTCTCCCCTAAAATATGTGCACAAACCCCTCTATTCCTTCTCGCCACCCTATAAATAGCCCAGCTGAAGACAAGCCGCCCCCATCCAAACTATCCACAATCCCAGGTGGGAAACTCTGGCAAAATGGGTGATAAAACCACCCATGGAAGTCCCTTGTTTTCCAGCTGGGAAACTGCAATCAAGTCATCCTTGGGAAGCGAAGCTCGGGCATGGAGCGGGGAGAGAACAGCAATAGGAAAAAGGGCTTGCTGCTCACCGGGGCTGATCCACAGCCTAGATAATCCCAGAGTATCCCAATTGAGCTGGTTTGTTCTCCTAGGGGCAGGGAAGAGCTGTGGGGATGAGGCTGTACACCCCCCATCCCTGTGCCCTGCCACATGCCTGTGTTAGGAATGGACCGAACAGAGGGTAACTGCTCTGCACAGGATGAGCAAACAAGGGGACCCGCAGCACCATCCCCACACATCCAAGAGCATCCCAACCTCTGTATGGAAGCCTTCCCCTGGGAAAAACAGTGACCTCTTTGTGCAAGAAGGAGATACAAGACCCAGGGCACCTCCTCTTCAGGATGGGATGGCCACCCCAGCGGGATCCCCACCTGCACAAAACAGGGACCAGTGTCCCTAATCCTGGGCTTTGGAAATCCATTGGCACAGACACTCCCAGGCAGGTGCATGGAAAACCAACCGCTTTATTCTAAAAATTGACTGAATTTTGGAAACATCCCCTTAAAAGAGAAAGGGAAAGTGAGAGTGTGTCTGTGTCAGCAAACCCAACACAGGGCTTGTGTGCCTATGCTGTAAATACACATACACACACGTATGTTTATCCACACACAGAGATAACTGCTCACGATTGCAGCAACGACCTCCTAAGCAACAGCACTACCCTACGAAATGATCCGGATGCTTCGGACCAACAGACATAGGACAAACAGGAGGAATGAAGGAATTTCTGGTCAGGAAGCACAGCACTGCTCTATTCTATACCCAGCTGTGTCTCTGCTCGTATCTAACTTCTGTAATGCCAGGGAGCAGACACAAACCCTTCTGCCCAGGAAAGCAACCTCGGCACTGGAGGACAGGGCTGAAATCATATCACCCACAGCATGGGTACCATTTCCTCTGCCTCCCAAAGGCTCCAAAGCAGGGCAGAAAAGCCTGCCTAGGGCCACAGTAATGCTGATGGCTTGGTTCAGGAGGTCCCCAGTGAAAGACAAACTGGTGCTTGTGGTGCAAGGGCACTCCTTGAATGGATGCTCGGGCGGATGCTGCTCCTGTCCAAGTGAAGGAGCCTGCATCCCTTCACACCAGAGCTTGAAATTGCACCTTGGGCTCTGCAAGCACCGTGCTGGGCAAAGCAAGAGAGGAACCTGACCAAGCCACCATGGCTGCAGCATCCCACACAGGTGCAGCTCATTGCTCATGACAGCCATGGGATGGGGGAAGGCTCATACCAGGGCAAGCCCTTGGAGCATCCCAGCTGGAGCATGCACTTGGGAGCAGAGGGTGATTCCAATAAAGCAAGACAAACCCCATTAATAACAAGGAGCACCTACCGTGGTGTAATGCTGCATCGGGTCGCTAACGTACAGCATTTTAGTTGTCTCGGGGCTCACGGAGCGCTGGGAAGCGTCCTGCCACGGGAGTCATGGGGTCGGGGCTGGAAGGCAGGCGGAAGGAGGGAGCGAGGGAGCAGGGCCGGGGCGGCAGTGCCAGGGATGCTATGCTGGCCACCCGAGTGCCGCCAGCTGTAGGCTCTTTTGCCTTTTTCATCTCCCTTAGTTCTGTCAACTAGCTGCATCCAACAACAAAACGGGGCCCACCCCTTCTGTCCCTCATGACTATTCATTAAAGCACAGGGCAGGCCCCAGCTTGCCCAGTGGTGGACCGGGCGATACCAACCATTCCCACTGCAGGGAGAGTGGGGGTCCAGCTCCAGCATCCAACCTGACTCCGCGCTGGAAAGCTGCTTCCAGCTGAGCTGGGCTGGAAACCAATTTGGCCAAAGCATGTTACCAGCAGATGGAGGTGGCTGCACTTGCGTTGACCAGATGATGCAGTGACTCTAAGACAGCTCCATATCTCAGAGATATGGAGTTATCCCTATTTAGATGCATAGACAGGGATGGATAAGGATAGATATGGGTACATAGGAATAGATGTTTAGATAGATATCTAGACAGATATGGATAGATAAATGGATGGATGGATGAAAAGATAGATAGATAGATAGATAGGTGGAGTTTCCAGACAGATTTCCTTTCAACTCGAGGCAGATGGGGAACAGTGTTCCCTTCATCCAGACCTGAGTTGAGTGGCATATTTGGAAAGATGGAACGAGTGTGCATCACCCACATACGAAGTAGGTCCACAGCAGTGTCATACATAAAGCTCTGCACAAATTACCAGCTGTGTAGCTGGCATCTCTAAGCAAAAGGGTGGCTGAGGAACAGTTCCCATCTTTAATTACAGCATTTCCTCCTGCAGGACCCTGAAGCAGCTTTTCAGGAGCAAAGCAGCGCCTGTGCAGGGAGCATCACACAAGACAGCTTTCAGAGCACTCCAGTGACCTGCTCATTGCCACCAGGAGCAGCGGGCTCACTGCACACAGCCCCCACCACAGCTCCCATGTCCTGCCCTCCTTTCAGGCTGGTGGCATCACGTTGTCTCTGCTTTTCTTTCCACATATGTCAGCCAGAGAAAGCTGGCCAAGGCTCCACCGGGAGCACGATGGGGCCGGTGTAAATGTTTTCTATGGCTCATTATCCCTAACAAGGATCAGGAGCTGCCTTGCTCAGCACCCTTCGAGGCCAGCACTGGCCTGGGCTCACGGTGGTTCCAGCAGGAGCAAGCTCTACAAGGGGCAGCTCCCAATTAACACCAGCACCTCCACCTGATCCCGCTGCCAGGCTCCTGCCCCTGCAGGCAAAGGCCGGGAAAGGGAGGGAAAACGAGTGGAAAGAGAGGGAAAAGGGACTGGGGGAGGGGATGCAAAGCTGGAGAGGAGGGAAACGGCGCCTTTCTGGAGGGAGATGCTGCCAACAGCCGGAGCTGCTTCAGGGATGCTGCCGGGATGCAGCGCTGCTCCGGGCACTGAGCACACACGAGTGACCTGGATGTCTCGCACATCCGCTGCGCTTGCCAAACCCTTTGCCTCAGAGGGAGGCACGCCAGATTCCCGGAGGAAAAGGCAACGTGGAAGGGGACTGCGGTGGGAGCAGAGATGGGTGCTGGGAGCACCACATGCCCCTCCAGCAGCTCTACTTACAAGGGGCTTTCACTACACAGCGTGTTTGCACCAGAGCGAGCTCCACTGGGTATCCTTGCTCCCAAGGTACTAAAGCTTCGCTGCCATTGCAGCAAAGAGCCCCCGCTGCTGCATGCAGCTGTATTATCTCTTAACAAGTAGCCACAGTTCGCCCACTGCACCATCCAGCTGCACTCACAGGTTATCAGCCCTGCACCACCAGCAGCAGCCCTGCAGCTGTACTGCTTGTGTGTGATTTATAAATCAGCAACATCCCACTTCCTACCCCAGAGCCCCCAGCCCACTGCAGGGAAATCCAGCTGTGTTTGATGCTTCTCCCTCTCGTGCAGCCTGAGCACACTCACCATGACCGAGTCATTCATGCTTCTCATCTGGAAGACATCCATCGTGACCTCCGTGCGGTTGGAGACCTCACTGCTGCTGGCATGGTTGGATGGAGGGAGGTCGAAGTAGGTGCTGTCTGGCTCCCTGCAGAAGAGGGGGTGGCACAGTCAGCCCTTCGCTCACCAGCACAGCTCACACCACCACCAGCAACCTGCCATTCCCTTGAACCTCAGCCCCTTCCCAACTTCTCCTCCATCCACCACTTTCAGGACATACATGCTCCATGGAATTTGAACTGCTTGTCGTCACCAGGGCTCTGGCAAATGGAACGGTCTGAGCATGGAGATCAGAGTTTGAGAGCAAAATTCTCAGTGTGGAAAGATGAATGGGGAAAGTGGAGCATGAAAAAGAAACCCATCTCACCTCAGGCTACAGTAATGATATGTGCTAACATGGATTACAGAGCAAAGGCCACTTCTGCTCCGAATACACCTCAAGGCAAACAATCGGCCATCACTTACAGCGTGCTCCAGAGGTGCTCAAATGTTGTGCCTTCATCAGCGGGCGACGGCTGGGACATCTTCAAGGAGGGGGAGTCTGACAGCGGATAAACCACTCTAGGAGCAAGGAGACACAGCGAGGTTAGCGCTGAGCGTGCCGCCTCATGTCAGCACAGGCGGGAGCTTCCCATCTCGCACATGTCTCGGAGCCATCTTGACCCTTTGCTGCCTTCCTCTGCCCTGCCATACAACCATCCTCCTCCTCCTTTACCGGCTCCCTGGGAGCAGCGGGATCGCTTCCCTGCCCCGGCTGACGTGGATGTGCACTCTGAGGCTGCTCCCCTTCCCCAGGCCAGCGTTAGCATCTCATTTCCACTCGTCCCGACATCTAATAGTGAAAGCCTGAGAACTTCCTGCTTTCGGGGCTCGAGCCGCCGAGCACGAGGGCAGCGTTTTCTGTCTGAGTGCTGCTCGGGTCCTTCTGAATCAGATGGGGACCAGGGGGCCACAGGGGCTGAAATAGCTACCAGTGAGATCCTGGTGTCCTCCCATGCCTCCGCATCCCATGTGCGACAGAGAAAGGACCTGCTCATCAGCGATGGGAAAAGGAAAAGCCTAGAGCTGACTGCGGGTGGCCTTACCCTGCTTCCATGCTGCTTTCCCTGCCCCAAGGCAGCAGGAGCTTCAGGAAGGAGCCAGGCCTTCCCCTTCAGCACAGAGAGCAGCTCCGCGCTGCCCCGGCTGTGTGGTCAGGATGGGTGATACCAGCTCTAACCACGTGGCCGCCCTCCTTGTCGAAAGGAAAAGATCTGACTATTTTAAGGGCGTTTTGGAGGTTCCCTTTCACTTTCAAAGCATCAGTGGCGCTTGCAAAGCCAGGTCAGTATCACAGCAGGCCCGAGCTCTAAAACCCATGGGACAAAGAGAAGCTCAGGCTCTCGATGTTAAAGCACATCCCTGCTGCTCTGGTCATTGCACATCATGGCAAAGCATCTCGCAGCAAGGATGCCAGCCTGGCAGATGGGTGTCTGCAGTGACAGAGTCACAAAAGGCTTTCACACAGGGTTCCCCAAGGTGCCAATGCCTGTAATTTGCTCTAAAAGGAGGTGCTGGTTAGAGTCCTGTTATGCTGGGAAGGAAGGAGGCATTCACATCGATCTGGGGAATCACTCTGATGGGGATGTCCAGCAGAAGGACAAGAAGGAGAGGAGGGAGGCCCTGTGGCACAGCTGAATCAAAGGTGTCTGGGAAGAGCCTTAGAGCCTATTTCCACATTGCTAAAGCAGCAGTGCTAGATGGCCTGGGTGTAATTACCTCCCCAGTGCCTATAGGTGACTAACCTGAAGCTAAACACAGCAGCAGTGGCAGAGCTCCACAGCAGCCCCAGCCTCTTCCATTTGGATCATTTGGATCCCTCAGATCCATTTGGAGGCTCTTCCCCTCTGCCACAACTGTGTTAGCTCCCTGATGCCACCAGCCTCCCAGCACCAGGGACTGGAGCCATCACCCTGGCTTCTACCATGGAGAACTCTCAAGCCAAACCCACACCAGGAGGATTTAACACCAAAACCTGCTTATTAAAGTGAAGCTCTCTTTGAGGGAAGGGTGCTTGGCATGGCTGCATGCGGACTGCTGCTGCAGCAGGATGCACACTGGCTTTATTGCAGGCTGCTGGCATAGTCTGCTTGGTTTCATTGGGAGAGCTGCTCTCCACCGGCTTCCCCAGGCAGCTCCAGCATTCCCTGGGTTGCTGCTTCCCTCTGTTGCTGGTCAGGGCATTGCAGGGAAGCTGCACACAGGAAAAATAGGCTGGGAGTAATGACAAAGCTTGGGAAGAGGCAATCCACCACCTCTGCTCCATGGGGCTTAGCACCCAGGCAGGGGCTGTCACCAAGGGGGCTGCAGGACCAGTACGTTTCCTTTGAATTCCCACTGATTCCAGAGGTGGGAGAGCAGCTCTCTGGAGGAGCAGAGCAGATGAGCTCAGGTTCAACCACAGGTTCATTCAACCCACAGATTTGACCACAGAGCCTGAGAACATTCTTAGAATTAGTGTAAACCTGACTCGCCTTTTTCATCACTATAAGGAGGTGAAGGTACCACAGATGTGATGTGGGGGTTGCAGCCTTGCTGAGGGTGATGCCTGGAGCTCAGTTTCTGTGCTCTCCAGAAAGAGCATCTTTGCTCTCACCATGAACTTTAAGCCTCAGTTTTAGGCACCTACAACTGTCCATTCCTGTTTCACCTGGCAATAACGTATTCACCACTATCCTGCCTCTCTAACACCCAGCAACAAAACGTGACAGCATTTTGCAGACACCTTAAAGGGAGATAAAGGCATAGACCCTGTATCATGGGGCTATGCCTAATTCCTAAAGACTCTTGGCCCATCCTAAGAGAAGAAGATGACTTGTGAGAGCCATTCCCAACTCCCACACTGAGCTGCTGTGTATTGCATGATGGTTGTGCACTGGTCCCTGGACCATCTCCTCCACACAAGGAGAACCATCCGGCTCCTCCAGCCCACAGCAAATAACTTAATAATTGCAAACTCCTGAGGTGCCAACACTCCCCTGTGCTCATTTGTCCCAGATTGTTGAATTCCCACTGCAAAACAAGGCTTGTAAAAGCAATCAAGAATGAGCAAGTGTTCCTGCAATGCAGCACCCTTGGATCTCAGGAACCCTCTTTGGGATCCAGCAGTTTCCTATCAATATTCTTTCCAAGGAGAGAGCAGGATTTTGGATATAAATCAACTCAATCAAAGTCATTGATGGGCAGGAGGCTAAACCAGCCAACTCATCCTCCCTGCCTGCCATCGAGCATCAGCCGTGTGGAAGGACCCAACCTCAGCATCCTGTCATATCCATCCCCACCTCTGCCTTTCCCATTCCCGTTCGCATGGCCCATTTTAACTCCACAAGTGCTTTAACCCCAGATGTAAGGCACTTGGGAACAAACTGTCCCCAACGCTTTAATGCTGTGTAAGAAGCCTACAAAGCAAAGCAGCCACAAATCATCTTCCAATTGCATTATCAGCACCCGAGAGGGTTGTGCCGAGTAACTCCCGCGCACAGACTGCACGGGATTCCCTTTTGTCACGTTTTTCCTCCTACCTGCTCTGGCTCCCCAAGCGTTTCGAGTTCCCCCGGAGGTGTCCCGCGGGCAGGAGCGGCCTGGGATTGAGGATCTATGTTATTTACTGCCCTACAATCAAGTAGCGTCCTGGTCGCCTAGGCAATGACATTGGAGCTGCTGAAAGCTATGTGAAAAGTGAGGCAAAAGCTTGCGCGCTCCTTCCTGGAGTAGGAGGCAGTTGCAAGGGGGTGGGGAATGCTCAGCCAAGCGTGCCGGGGAATTAAGTTGGTCACCAAAGTGACTCGGGGGCCAGCCGGCTGTCGGGGCTCCGGCAGCCCCCAGCAGCACTGTGCCCGAGGCTGGGCTTTAGTTGTGAGGGAGCAGGGAAGGAGACTTGCTGTGGGCTGACACCAAAGGAGGATCTTTCCCTCGCCACACTGATGGGCTGAGCTGGTTCTGTGCCTGTGTTGGTCAGCATGACTGGCTCATCAGCCCTGGGCTGTCAGAGGACCGGGGCAGCCTGGTCAGGGGATCAGCAAGGTCCCACCATGCTGTGTTCCCCGTGGGAAAATTGGCTTGACAAGATGCACATAGAGTGGCAGTGGATGAAGATTGAGGGTTTCTGATCAAGAATCGTCAGCAGTGAGACTCTAATCGCCTGTGTTGGGCATACTCATGATAGAAAGGAGATGGAGATGAGCTCTTGGGCAGAAGCTCTTCCCTGTGAGGGTGCTGAGGCGCTGGCACAGGGTGCCCAGAGA
>JANRGW010011805.1:0-10880 GCA_024733675.1 Psilopsiagon aymara
GGGGCTTGGAGCAACTGCTCCATGGAAGGTGTCCCTGCCCATGGCAGGGGTTGGAGCTGGAGGAGCTTTGAGGTCCCATCCAATCAAAACCATTACATGATTTCATATATATATATATATGTATATATATACACACGCACACACATATATGATGCTGAGGATGCTGAGAGTACCCCAGGCTGGGACTGCATCACTTAAACCCTGCAACCCATCCCGTTATCCTTAAGAGCGGTCCAGGGGGAGGTTTAGCAGTGGTCCCCCAACTTTCCCTCCTACCGAGGCCACAAAGAGGTCCCCAATCTTCTCTGCTGAGTCCCACTCAGCCACACGGGAGGCGAGGGCGATCTGGAACATGGAGTGGCATTGCAGGATCTCCTTCAGGCGAAAAAACACCACCTGGCACTTCCTGGCGCTCAGCACCTTTGGCTCCATCTCCATCAGCGGGTTCCTGTAATCCTGTGGGAGATGCCGGTGCATCAGCATCCCTGAATCCCTGTGCTCCCCATCCCAAACAAGGGGTTCTCCCACCTGCAGGATGCGTTTCAGGGAGTCCACGTAGCTCCGCTCGCTCTGCACGATGGAGCCCAGGATGTGCCTCCGGACCACCTACAACAACACTGAGGCTCAGCCCCAACCCCAAACAACAGGATGGAAGAAGGGCAATGTGGGCACAGTGTGCTGCAGAAGTGCTGACACAGCAGCATTGCGCTTTGCTGACTCGCCCTTTCCCTGGTTGCTCAATCATGGGACCAAGGGGAAGCCGTGGTTTGCCCCCCCAAACCTCCAACCCACCCCACACAGACCTGCTGTGGGCTCAGCCCCTCGGGCATGGGGCCCAGCTCCGGTGGTGGGTGCTTCATGTCCGACACCGTGACCTCCAGGAAACCCGTGTCCTACTCCTCCGAGTCCCCTGCAGGGAGAGCACCCACAACCACACACCAAATAAACCCCGTTTTAGCCGGTTTGGGGGTCTAAAGAAAAGCCTGTAGCTCCAAGAGCTGCTTGGCCCGGGATGCATCCGGCTTTGGAGCTGTGAGCGGAGATGGATCCAGCGTCCTCCCAGCATCGCGTGTCCCTCCCCAAGGCCCGGCCACTGTCACCAGACACCAGCATGAGTCAGGCTGCGGGCAGGGACCGAGCCAGCTCCCCGCAGGGAGGGCACAAAAAGGCTCCTTGTCCCCAAAATGCCATCGTGCCTGGGGGAAAACAGCCCTCATCCTCACCCCAAGAGTGGGTGCAAGCAAGGAAAACAGGCGGGGAAAGGAGCCAAGAGCAGCACACAGAAGGAAACAGGGAAGGAAAAGGTGGGAGCCTGGTGCCCGGCACGGGGACCCCTTACCAGAGGCCGAAGCAGCCGAGGAAGAGGAGGGTGAGCGCACCAGGGCGGAGTCATGGTATGGAGATGGGCGCCTCTTCCACATGGCCGCAATCGGCCACCCCAGCCCCATCCCAGCGCCTATAAATAGCTGGCAACCGGGACGACCGGGCTGGAGGGGAGGGCGCTGGGGCCGGGTGACCTTTTTCCTTCCCTAATTTTGGCAGAGAGGATCACTGCCCTCGGCTCCACAGAGATCCTGCTCTACAGCTCCCTGGGAGGGGGCTGAGCTCTGCTCCCAAGGAACAAGGGATGGGACAAGAGGAAACGGCCTCAGCTGCATCAGAGGAGGTTTAGATGGAGACAAGGAACAATTCCTTCCCCAAAGGGTGCTCAGGCATTGGAACTGCCAGGACAGAGCTGCAGTCACCACCCCTGCGAGTGCTCACACAGCTTTCCAGTGTCTGAAGGGGGCTACAAGGATGCTGCAGAGGGACTGTAATGCCAGGACAAGGGATGATGGGTTCAAACCCATTACCAATGGGTTCAGGTTGGATCTATGGCAGAAGCCCTTCCCTGTGAGGGTGCTGAGCGCTGGCACAGGGTGCCCAGAGGAGCTGTGGCTGCCCCATCCCTGCAGTGCTCAAGGCCAGGTTGGACACAGGGGTTGGAGCAACTGCTCCAGTGGAAGGTGTCCCTGCCCGTGGCAGGGGTTGGAGCCGGAGGAGCTTCAGGTCCTTTCCAGCTCTAACTATTCCGTGATTCTAAACCATGTAGACGAGGCCCTTAGTGACATGGTTTAGCGGTAGACTTGGTCCTGGGGTCAAGGTTGGACTTGATGATCTTCAAGGCCTTTTCCAACCTTCTTGATTCTATGATTCTGATTCTCCCCATTTCCCTGCCCTGGGGACAGAACATTTCCATGCTCTGCAGCACTCTGGGGGCAAGATGCTCTCCAGCATCAACGGGACAGCCAAAGCATTTAAGCTAAGCCACACTGGGGCCATGCAGCAAGAGCTGGGACACACACACTGGATCCCCTGGGCAGCCCCAGCTGAGCCATGAGGCTGCTCACCAGGATCCTACCTCCCCTGTGATGCTCCAGGGAGACCCTCGAGCTCCGGCGGTGCTTTTCCGCCTCCACCACCCTCCTCCTCCGCTCCCCATCCCCTACACGACAGCAGGAGGGTTAGGAAAACCCCCCCAAAAATCAGTGTGTCAGGGCAGATCCTGCTCTGTGTCCAAAGGGGGCACCCATGGGTGCTGCATGGAGGGGTCACTGAATTGCTCCCAAAAGGAGATGCGTGTTTGGAGCGAGGCAAACCAACCAAGCTTGCATGGGGATGCAAAGAGTGAAAAGACATCAAGTAAGAGCTTAAAATGCAGAGAACAGATCAGCAAAGATGAAAGCAATAGGATTCGTAACGCGTTTTTTAAGATAATGCCCTCAAAAAGGGGTTTTTTTGGTCTCAAAAGCAAGGGAAGGGTTTTCCCACTTACCTGGTGCTTCTTTCCGGTGCAGGAATGTCACCTTTCTCATCACTGCAATCTTGGTCTTCTCCAAACCATCCTTGGTGCCACTTTTGGCTGCTTTCATCAGCTGGGTCATCTACGTTAGGGGGATGAGAGGGAGCAGGAGGCTCGAGGCAGCACCAGAACCCCATTTTAGGTATGGATACAGTGGCATCCCTTTGGGAACATCCCCCTCTGAGCATCATTCCTCATTTCAGGTCCAGATACAGTGGTACCATCCTCCTGGGGACATTCCCACCAAGCATAATCCCCCATTTCAGGTTTGGATACAGCAGTACCATCCCTTTGGTGACATCCCCTCTGAGCATCATCCCTCATTTCGGGTCCAGATACAGCAGTACCATCCTCCTGGGGACATCCTCACTAAGCATCATTCCTCATTTTGGGTCTGGATGCAGTTGTCACCATTCCCTTGGGGACACCCCCTCTGAGCATCATCCCCATTTTGGGTTCAGATACAGTGGTACCATCCTCCTGGGAACACCTCCTCTGAGCATCACCCTCATTTTGGGTCCAGATAAAGTGGTACCATCCTCCAGGGAACATTCCCTACGAGCATCATCCCCATTTTCCCATGCAGCCCAATGGGGAGGAAGATGAGGCACATGGCTGAGGAAGGAGGATGGCTCCAGCATCTCTCCTCCCTCTGCAGGGACACAACTGCAGGCAAGCAGGCATGGGTAAAGCATGAGCATGCAGCAAAAGCAAAGAGGAGGGAGGGAAGAGAGGCACAAGGCACATCCCCTTCTCCTGGCTGGGGTTTTATGTGGGAGAGAGCAAAGGCTGAGGGGTGTTGGACTTTCACACCTCAAATCACAGCAGGTTTAGCCCAAGCTGACATCAGCGTCTCCTTCCCAACCCCAAACTGGCCATGAAGTACCAGCCTGGATGGTTTGGGGCTGGGAAAGGCTCAGGAATCTCCTTTCCCACCTGATTTCCTCCCTGTATCAGGGGAAAAACCTTCTCAGATCCATCTATCCCATGGGAACCCTCGCTTGGTCCAAACGCCCCTTAAAAGAAAGACAAACACCCAAAAAGCAAATGGTTTGGGCAGTTGAAGGACAGATGGACATGAGAGGCAGCTCTGTGATGGTTATTAACTCAATGGTCTTCTCTTCCAGGGGATAAAATGGGATGGATTCAGCCTGGATAAACTCCATGAGGGTGTTTTCCCAGCCCTGGGAAGATTTGGGGGACAAGGGACAGAGGAGGGACAGTACCTTCCAATCGTACTTCTGCTTCAGCTCCTGCATGTCTCTCCCCCCAACTCTTAAAGCCAGGATGTCCCTCTTAGTCCTGGCGTATCTCTCCTTTAGTCTATTCAGGTCTGGAGAAAGCTGAGCCCAAAGCAAACCAGGCGGGAGGAGAAGGCAGAGGAGGCAGAGAAGAGATCCAGGTAAGCAGCCAAAACACAAAAAAGAGGAGGAGAGATCATCCCAAAGCAGCACAGTACAGGCAGATCTTCTCAATAATCCAGCTTCGCTCGAGCAGGGAAAGGAGGAAGCACAGGGAAAGGGCAGCAGCCACGCTCCAGCAGTACCAGGATGTGAAACCAAAGGGAAAAAGAATATGGGAAGGAAGAAGAAACAGAAAGAAATGAACCCCCCAAGTTTCAGGCTGGCTTCAGACTGGGTGAGCCGGGGAACTGCAGCATCCTCTGCGTCACCATCAAGCCTGGCTGCTCCGGGGCCTTTATACAGCAAACCCAGGGGAATAGAAGGGAACTAATAACAATAAATAGAGTCAAGTGTTACCTTGGGCTGGAAGGACGCCCGCTGCTTGGCAGGCTCAGCCTCTGGCTTGGTTTCCTCGCCTGAATCCTCACTGTAGCTCTCGAACTCGCTGGAGCTCCAGCCTAAATCCTCACCCAGGCGCGTCCCCTCGCCACGCTGCACCTCCTCGTAGATCAGGCTGTGCTCCGTCCCCAGGCCTGGCAAGCAAACACCAGCTCCTTTTCCATCCAGGAATTCCCTCTCCTCAGGGACCCCAAATCCTCAGGGTCTTGCAACCCCACTGGGAACACATCAGCCTTCATCCCCCTCAAACGCCAGTGGTTTTCCCATTGTTATCTCCCTCTGCATCCTCCTTTAGGATGTGCTTCTCCTTCGCAGAGCATGCCTCGGTTTTCCATGCTGGAAAATGGGCTCCTGGTCCCATGGGAACCCATGGAAAATGAGGAATCAAGGTGAGGGGATAGGTCTGTCCCTACCATCCTGCTCAGCGTCGAGGTTTTCACAGGGGACATCATCGTAGATCACATCATCCTCCACCTCTGGGAACTCAAAGCGCTCACCTTTGGGGGAGACAAATCCAACCCCAGAGACTCAGGTCAGCACCCAAGGATCAAACCAGGATGGAGAAACCTTTCCCAAGCCTTGGCAGGCTCCTTTTCCCAGCATTTTACCCACCTTCGTGGCCGCTTTTCCTCTTCCAGGTCTGGGCAGGGATGTGGGGGTCTCCACCAGCCTCCCCATTGCTCACCCCCACTGGCAGCCTGCAGGGAAGGGTGTCAGGGAGCCCCGCAGGGTGCAAATCGGGTGCATCCAAGGCCTCACCCCCCCATAACACTCTATCCCTATTATTGGGGTTCACAGGCACAGGATAAAGCTTGTGTCTGTGACCCCCTCCCCAGCTGCATGCCTCCTTCATGGATTTGGGGGTCCTGGGTTGCAGGGTCACAGTGGCTAAAAAGTATCCCACATGGGAATGATACAAGACCCAAAAATAGCTTTTTTAGTGTCATTTGCTGCAGGGCAGGAGAATGTATCAGCACTGGAAAGCACAGGGAGAGGGTCCTCCCATCCCTGGTGGGGTCCTGCCCCTCTTCCTGCACCCCATGCATGCTGCAAGCCCTCCATCCAGCCAAATTTGCATATTTCTCCTAAAAACCTCACTTACCCTTCCGGGGTCTCCAGCACCAGCCCGTCTGCAGAGAGGAAAAGGGAAGAGAAATGGTGCTGGCACCCAGGCCCACAGCACTGCCACCCTGGGCATCCAAAGGGGACATGGTGGGGACATTGAGGACCCCCCAGCCTGTGCTCCTCACCACCACCAGAGCTGGTTGCACGGCGCCTGCGAGGGGGTGCCCGGAGGACAACTTCACTGCTGGGATCAGCCGCTGAGTCCTCCTCTTCCTCCTCTTCCTCACTATCCTCAAAGTCAAAGGCTTCACCGAGGTCCTCCTCCCCGTGGGGCAGGGGGCTGGGGGGCTCTGGGGCAAGACGCTCACCTGTGGGCAGAAACCTTGTCACTTGTTGTCCCCCTGTGGGGATGCAGCAATGGAGGGATGCAGCAATGGAGGGATGCAGCACACAGAAGAGAGCATCGTCCCCAAAGCCTGCAGGATGCAGCAGCCCTTCATGTTTTCATGATCCCAAAAGGCTCCAATGAGGATTGGAGAATGCCCCACGGTGATGCACCCTCTTTCCACCCAATGCCAGGTGTCCCATTACCAAAGTCACCCCAGCTCCCGTGGGTTGACAGTACCTACTGCAGGGTGAGGGGACAGCTCGGATGATGCCATAGCGCAGGGGGTCCAGATGCTCCACCTGGGCCCTTCCCTGAGGCTTTCCTGTGAGAGAGAAGGAGAAATGGGTTGAAAGGGGGGATCAAAACCCCCATATCCATCCCTGCGAGAGGAGGCAACATGGGGAGACCACAAGGGTGATGGATCCTCCTCCGCCTGCTGCAAAAACCTTGCAAGGAAGCAGAAGAGTCAGTCCCAGGTCGCAGTTTTCACTGCAAATCCAGCTCATGTGCAGCAAACCCATTCCCCTGCATGGCAAATCCAGCTCTGAGCATCAAGCTTGAAGGTCCTGGAGGGGGGGAAGCGCCACGAATCCTCCTTGGGATCGATGGCTCATCTGCTCCCGTAACCAGAGACTCCCGGCACGAAGGTCACCAAGAGGAAGAGGAAGGACAGAGCTGGGACCCCTATGCCCAAGGGAGGATGCAGTGGAGAGGAATGACCCTGAGAAAGGCTGCAAAGAACTAAACTCAGCTGATCTGTTCCTACTGGAAGCTCAACTGGTGTGCAACGGATGCCACCTCTCTGCTCTACAGAGCCACAACCCCCAGTGACCATTTCCCCCTTGCCTGGACCCTCATTGGGATACAGGGGATGCACAGCCCCAGGATGATCCTTAAGAAAAGGATCCTTTCATTCCCCCTGTACCAAAACCGCTTAAAGCAGGCAGGGAGGTAGAATGCGGTTACCCCTGGAAAAGGAGCTGTAAAGCCCTTGCAACCACTGCACATGCACAAGCTGATGCCGCAACCCCAACCCCATTCCACTGCAAACCCCCCAAAGCATCAAGCTAAACCCCATCCAACCCTTGCCCAGACACCAAACTAAAGATAAACCTCTTCTTCCCTCCTTGGCCCTTGTTACTGCTGCAGATCCTCTTCCAGCCACTTTTGCAATGAGCCCATTGCCTCCATAAAGACACTGATAGAGATTTACTTGGGAGGAGGACCCAGGGACATTTGTTCTTCCTCCTTTAACTCTTCTGCCTGCCCCTCGAAGCAGAAAGCAGCCGGCAGCCAAGGCTGCTCTCCGATGTCACCTAACCTGCTTCCCATGAGCGTGGGAGCAGGCGGTTCCATTCACCCTCCCTTTTGCAAGCTCCAGGTTTTATCCCTATGGATGCAACAGCACCCAAGCCATGAAAACCCACCAGTGTGAGGGGCAAACCCCAAGCCATATTCCTGCAACAATACCTCCAAAAAAAGAGCAAAGCAAGTTAAAAGCATTAATAAATGGGTAAAATAAGCCCAGCAGAGAGATTCTGATGGGGTTCATACAGAAACCAGTTCGCTTACTGGTTTTGTTCACCCTCCCAGCAACGCAATGGCTTCTGCAGAGAGGGGAACAGGAGGCCGATGCACAGCCAGGCCCCTGCAGCTCGATCCTGACTCTATCCCACTAGCAGGGCAGGAGAAGGTCACATCCCATTTTGACAGTTGACATAAGCTGCCATCAGCCCAATTTCGTCCCAGGGCTGGTTATTTTCCCGGCTGCTTCCAAAGAGAAGCACCAGGTCTCCAAAACAACCCCCATGACCTTTAACTGGGGCTGGCTAAATTAAAAGAAAGAGTTATTTGGCATCATTTGTCACAGCAAAACTGCTATGAGGAGTAGAAACATTCCAGTAGCAAAATGCATCCCATGGGATGGGGAGGGGGGAAAGCTGGTGGGGAAAAGTGGGCGCCTGTCATCAGCGAGATGCTCCAAACCAGGCTGAGATAGCAAAAAGGGGATGTAGAATAATGCAAGAAGGACGTGGGGATGCAGTTGTAATCCAAGAAGGATGTCGGGATATGAGATCATCCTCAGATACGGATTTGAAGCCAGCAGGAGCTGCTGGGTCCTTACCCTGTCGCCAACAAGCTGGAGGCAGCATCACGAGCCCTGGTTCAGCCCCGTCTCCCTCCCAACCCGGGTGGGGAGGGCAAATAAATAGATCCCGGTCTAAATAAAGCAGAAAGGCAGGAGCATGTGCAGAGCCCAGCGCCCGGCAACTATTTGGCTTGAGTTTGGTTATATTTAGCCACCATGACAGAGCGACAGGTCCCAACTGGTAGGGATGGGTGCCAGCCCCAGGGAGTCATCCTCCAGGAAAAGCATTTTCCCACCAAATCCCCTTTTCTTTAATAGAGGGGCTCCCAAAAGACAAAACAGATTCAGAAATCCATAAAATCACAGCAGGGAAACACAGCAGGATTTACCCTGGGAATCCCTCCCGCTCCTGTCTGCATCCCCGCCACGTTAATCCCTCCTTATAAATAACCCCGCTGCTATTTATAAGGGATGGGAGGGGTAGGAAATAGAAAGAAGAATTAGCTTTTTTCTCCCCAGAGTTTCCCCCAACTCCTTATAATTTCTCCAAATGATGGTCCCACATCCCAGTGGCAGCTTCAAGGCTTATTTCCCCACCTGGATGATTTTCTAACATCACCTTGGCCAAAGAAGGATAGAGGAATAGAGAATACAGGAATACTATGCCGATGATTCCAGCACGGAGAATGCCAGGGAGAGCCAGAATAAAGCAGGAATGTTTTCTCCCTAAATCCCAGTCCTTTAAATTAATGAGTTCACATAAGCCAGCAAATATTTGCTCCAAGGTAAGCTGTTTTCCCAGCCCTAAGTGGGTCTGTGTGGGACGTTATCCGTGTTCTGAGGGCTGACTGGTTGATTCCCCAGTTTTCCAAGGAATTAATTGTGGAGATTTGAAGTTGGCACAGTGGGACTGTGGGCTCCCGTGAAGAAAAGTTATCCTCAATCTTCCAGATTCCCCAATTCGGGCATTTTGATGTGGTTGGGGTTGGCAGCGATACGGGACGGCTCAGTAGGTGGTGGGAATGAAACAATAGCAAAATGATGCGGTTTCCTCCCCAAGATAAGCCAAAAGATGGATTTTTCCCCCCAAAAGTGGGGTTTTCCCAGAAAAAAAGGCAAAATAGGGAGCTCCCCCTAAAAAAAGCTCCATGAAAATTCAAGATTCAAGGCAATTTTGTGATTGCATCTGAAAAACTCCCACCAAAAGGCATCGTCTTCTTGGAAAAGCTCTTCCTCAACACCACGCTTCCCTCTTTCACCTCAAAATGGTTCTTCTGGGCAAATATTCCAACTAAAGACCCAAACCCTGGGAAACTGCCACCGTTTTCCTTCTGATTTTCCTTTTCAACATCTCTGATGAACCGGAAAAAATCCATCCCTTGTCCAGCTCGTGCCATGAGTGCAAATGCAGGGAAAAAGGGGGGGAAAATCGGTAAAATATCAGAATCATAACACTTTTCTTATCCAGAAACCCCAAAAGCAAGAAAAAGCCTAATTTAGTGCCAAAAACCTCCCCAGTTTGATGCTTATCCCAATCTCCGCCCTTTAATGCTTTGCAAAGGAATTGCAAAGTTCACCCAGTGCAAAACTATCCCGGAAAGGAATTTAGAAGGGGAAGAATTTAAACAGAAACAACAAACGCATAAAAAATGGGGTTTTTCCTCCCTTATTAGTGCTTCCCAAACAATTCCCAACAATTTGGGGTTTGCGTTATTGCAAAGCACTCAATTAAAACCTTTTCCACCCTTTTAAAGTGATTTTAACTCCTGGCGCTGCTAAAGGGTCACCTTATTATGGCTGAAAAGGGACCCAAAAACCAGCACCAGGCATTGACACCATCAGATTTGAGACCACAGACCCCACTGTTCTTCATTTCTCACCCCGTTTTGCAGACCCCCCCCCAAGCACCTCATCAAATATTGCTTTTTTCACCTTCAAAATCCATTTGTGCCCCTTTTTAGGCCGTATTTTGAGGCAAAACCTCCTCTTTGCAACCTGCAAACTCACTTAATACATTAAAAGCCCCTTAAAACTGGTGTAAACGGATGGGAAATGATATTGCAGCCACTTCACCCCCTTTGCAACCTTCCAGCAACGCAACCTTGCGCCCCAGTGCACCCAATACCCAAATAAATCATTAGAAAGGGGGAAATTCCCGTGATTTGCTATCAAAATTATCCCGGAGGAAGCTCAACCCCCCCTGAAATTGTGTTTTCCCGCAGGTGCCGCAAATCCCAGCTGGGAAAACCCAGGAGGGATTTGCACCCAATGCAGATTTGGGGTGAAAAAGCCAAGGAATGGGTGTGGAATGAGCGTGATGCAGCAAGAGCCACCTCCTCCCTCCTTATTGCTGCTGCTTTGGGCTCATGTGTTTAATAGTAATTTAACAAATATAAGGTATTCCTATATAAAACCAAAGCCCCGGGGGCAGCGGGAAGGCAAAGGGGGACCTCCTCCTCCTGCAAGAGGATGTGAGCCCCCATAGAAGTGAGGTTTACACACATGGCCAGATGGCTTTATGGGCAAGGAGGGGAGGGGAAAGGGGGTTTTGCTGACCTGGGAAGGCCGCAGCTCCTCCGGCTTTGTATCCGCATCGGCCGAGCAGGGCCCCGGCGGGGAGGCAACGTCAGGGAAAAGAAGGAGAAATCCCCCCCCCCCCCCCGGGATGGGGATGGATCCCAAAGACCCCTCCAA
>JANRGW010011807.1:0-13523 GCA_024733675.1 Psilopsiagon aymara
CTTCATTAGGGACTGCAGTGATAGGACAAGGGGTAACGGGTTCAAACTTAAACAGGGGAAGTTTAGATTGGATATGAAGAAGTAGTTCTTTACTGTAGGGGTGGTGAGGCACTGGAATGGGTTGCCCAGGGAAACTGTAAATGCTCCATCACTGGTTGTGTTCAAGGTCGGGTTGGACAGAACCCTGGGTGACATGGTTTAGTGTGAGGTGCCCCTGACCATGGCAGGGGGGTTGGAACTGGATGAGCTTAAGGTCCTTTCCAACCTGAACTATTCTATGATTCTATGAAAAAGATCCCTTGATTTTCTTTAGAATAGGCAGAGTATGTTATGGTGCAAGCCCCATGATGTATTGTAAACTCTGCCTATGCATGTCACTTCAAAAACAAAATAAAGGAGGTGCAGAGTCATCTTTAGAGCATAGCAAATGAACCCTAGTGAGCATATCCTAATGTGTCTTTTAATGACCAAATTCACAACTCTGAGTGGTTTATTGCATCCTACTTTGGGGTGGTTGCCAAGAATGGCAGGCAGAGTTCAGAACTTTGAGTGGTAGCTTTGAATTAATTCAGTCAAGAAAAGCGTTGAAGTTAGTGTGCTCCAAGCTTGAAATCCTGGACGTAAAAGCTGAAAAATTGTCCTTCACAATGTTACAGCATTTCAGCAGTTGAAAATAGCATGAATATGCAGAACTGCGCAAGCCTGCATTTAACAGCCCACTTGATAGTTCATCCTATTATTGCTCTTAGTGTGATTTAGAATCTGTGGGTGAAATGCTTTAAATACTCAACTTTGCTGCTTTGGCAAACCAGCTTTGTATCAGCTTAACCATTCCAGAAAAGAAAAGAAAGAATTTTGAGTCTTTGCTTATTCTTCTCATCCTATAATTAACTGATGTGATCTAAAGTTACCGGAGATCAGAAATTTAAGTGAAGCTGTGTAAGTATGTAGCCCCCTGTAAGGAACTGCAGCTCTTTTGATGGATCTAGATTAGCCTTGCAAGCAGCTCTCTTCAGTTTAAAAAGTTAAAGCGGGCCCCTCAAAAAAAGCAAACGAATCCAGAGCCAACATCACCACCAAAGAACCCCCTGAAAAGAAGCAACTCACCCCCCAAACAATCAACCAGTGCCCCCCCAACAACAAAAATCCTAAACGCCAAAGAAGAAGGTTTTCTGTATCTCAGATACTGTTTTAATTATACTCCTAGAATCTGTGAACATCTTTATTGCCATCCTCCCAGGCACTCTTCTTAATAGGGCTCATTTCTACAGTGGAAATGCTTCATTTTAGAGAGGAACCTAGAAAAAGGATGTAGATTCACTTCTGATTTCTACAGAAACTCATGTTTCCTGTTTTCAGCTTTTTCCTGCAGTGTTCTTGCAAAATAAGAACAAAAGCTTGGAAGGCCCCTTCAGAGTTCTGTCATTGACAGCAATATCAGAGACTCCTGCTCCTGCGGGTAATGACTTCTATGCTACAAGTAGTTCCAGTCAAGCTCTTTGCTTCTGTTATCTAAAAGCTGTTCCAGCTCTGTTTGGAGCAATGACATTCCTCTTGTAGTCCCTTGTAATTAATACTTCCTTCTGAAGATACATTCAAGCAAGTTAGTTTGCAAATATGCCTTTTGAGTTAAAAAGCAAGCTGCAGTTGAATTGCTAATAAGCTGACTGTCCTATAAACCACTCCTAATTACACTCAAATGTTTTGGTCTCTTGCATAACTGTGCTTGAGGGTACTTTCTTGCTGAGTTCTTAGCAAAATAGCTGCTGTTCCTGTACAACTATAATGTGTGAACCGAGAATGGCAAGATAAATGCTTACTAATGATTAAAGCCTGCTTTCACAGTGGCCATTGAAAGCTTGCCATAGTTCATGTTCATTTAAGTGTTTTTTTTTTCAAGAGGTTTGTTTATAAGATTCAGTATTGCATGCTACGGACAAATGTTGTGTATTTTTCCTGAGGTTCTTGAAGGTTTTATCTGTAAGCCTGCTTATGAGACGTGTGGTGTGCATATACAGGCATTGAGGTGGGGTAGAGGTGGGGTATGGCTTTTTTTGGGGCAGAGGTCTCATATTTTAATTGTCCATGCACATTTACAGAGAATGAACAATGACTTATGCTGTACGGCGTGAGTTCCCTCCATTATAACTGAGGGAAGGAAGGATTATACTTTTTGCTTACTTTTTCAAACTTCAAGAGTTCTGACAAGCCACCCTAGAGTGCATTTGGTGCCTGAGGTTTTCAGGCTACTTTTGGTCTCCCCTAAGTTGGTATCTTTGTGCTCATTGCCCATTTAGAACATCAACTTGTAGTCTGTTGAGTTACTGCTCTTGCCTTTCTCTTTGAGCTAATTAGGTAGAAATAAGGGGCGTCTTTCCTTTCTGACCACCTTGGGAGTATGTACTGCTCCCTTCTAAGCATGCTGACAAGGCACAACTTCCAGCCCAGTGTTTACAAGTGTGATATTTGCACATGGGTGATCTTGATCCTCAAAGCATCTCTCTGCAGCATTCAGTAAAATGGCAAAGTAGCTAACAAGTGACGATGTCTTCACTGTGTGGTCCGTCAAGGAGTTGATGATAAGGCCTTGCAATAATGTGTGGACATGTTTCAGGCATAGAACCCACAGATTATTGTTCAGTTCCTATGAAGTGTTCTGGTGGAGATTCAGCCTTGTGTTCTGAGGAAGCTTTATTAATAGCACCCCTTAAACACCTTTGAGGGCACTGTGGTGTAAATGACCTACAAAGCTACAGCAGTGGAGTACTAAAAAGAGGCCTGTCTTCCTTGGAAAGAAGCATTGTGGCCTTTTATATAAGCATATAAGATGCCAACAGCAGCGAAGAGCAACTGGTTGAAGTGCCGTTATGAGTTTGTAATAAAATGCATGTTGTTGCCCTCCATGCCTGTGCAATCACCTGCCCACTTGCCTGCCTTTGACCAATGACACTTTTATTTGTATTGATGATTTTGGAAATACATGTACCTATCAGTAAAACTGGGTTTGTAGTTTTGAGTGTCCTTTGCTTAAGGAGTTTTTACCACACACCTTTAGTGAACTCACTGAACATGTAGTTGGTATGCTGCAGTGGAATTAGACATTCAGACATTGTGAACAACAGAAAATGTAATGTGTCCTGTTTTGCTGGCGCCCTGTGTCAGTAGGTAGGTGGTGGGAGGGCTGAAAACAATAGAAAACTTCTGTCCCACTGGATTTTCTTACAAGGTTAATCGAGTATTAAAAATCTGTAGGCTTGCATATACTAGCATGTACACATGCGGGCTTTTAGACTGTGACAGTCTCATGACCTAGTTTTGTGTTTGCTCAAGCAAACTGCTCAAGCCTGAATGAACCAGTTAAGAAATATCTCCGGGGAGACAGACCTCTACTAAATCATGGCAGAGCTTTGCTTTTAACTATAGCACTGGCAGTGGCAAGTCTCATTTAACTTGGGTGGGCGTAGTCCATATTTGATAGTGCCAGTGCTAGCTGTTCCACATTTACCGAGTTTAGAAATGCAGATATTTTTGGTTTGTGTTTTACTTAGCACACTCCTTTTGCAACAGTGTGAAATGGAAGAATTGTTCATATCCTCATAGCATTTAGCAGTGATAACATTAAGCTGAGATCTTGCGATTTCTGTTTGCTTAGCAGTGTAGTTCACAATATGCAGATGCCATCAAGGTCCCATCAGCTGTCAGACACTACAGACATTAGGATAGGAATGGTACAAATCAAGTCAATATAAACTAAGGGTATGTCAATGGTTAGCAAGGTTAGTGTTCACTAACAGGTCTCCCCTCTAAAACCCATTTTCCCCATGAATCTGGTTAAGCCATTCTTCTGCTGGTATGTTGTGTGCTTTTAGCTTGATGATAGTTGTTTGCTGTCAGAATTAGGTGATGCAAGCTTCTGTCCATGTCAGTATTTGGGGACACAGCCTTTTATCCTGAGTTATGTGTCTCTTGAGGATCCTTGTAAAATGCTTGTCAAGGTAACTCTGCTTTCCCTTGCATTAGTCTATCTCTCTGTACAGCAGCTGATGAGCTATTGTAACATCAGTGCCACCTTCCTAGTCTGTCAGAGTTGGGCTGTCAGGTACAATTTAGTTTCTTTGGGGTGTCTTTTTGTGGAATTTCTGTAATTGTCATTTTATTATGCTAGCTAATCTGAGCAAGGTATTGTGAGGCAGAGACATAGTCTGTATGTTACCTGAGACTCGCATCCGTAGTACTGATTTGACCTGTAAGCCTTTAAAGTAGAGCAGAATTGGATCCCTCACAGAGTCATCACTCATTTGATGAGCCTGATGAAAATCATACTAACTTTCTAACTGGGGCATCTGAACTTGATCTTGTATGACCAGTACGGGTCATTTCATGTTCCACTGGTTTGGTTCCCTGTAGTTGATAGTTGCAATGTGTGGTTTGCACTAGGAACCCTGAATAAAAAGCGCTAGTAACCGTGCAGCCTTTACTCACGCTTAAAATTGGGTTTCCCTTAACCCTGCTAAACCACTAGTTTGGCTTTATTGAAGTGTGGGGTTAATTTGCACCACTTTAACTGAAGTTCCAGATGCTGATTTCTTTTTTTGTTACTTACTGACTTTACAGTATAGTTACTCCAATAGCTGCAGCATATTGGTATTGCCTCAGTTCAGATGCTAGCTAGGTTGTCTGTGCCACGTGGTACAGGATGCTGTGCTTCTGCTGACCAGAGCATGGGGCCATGAATCACTCTTCAATGTCTATCTGGAAAGACTTCGTGCTGACTCTGCAGTCTCTCAACAGGAGACAGCCAAACTATGTAGGAGGAAGCTGGAAAGTAAATCCATGCAGAAGATATTAATTTCTTACTGTGGTAGCACAGAGTGTAGAAACTATCATTAGGAGGGATGAAGGAAGAGATGCAGTAGGTTGCAAGGATATTAGTATGTTACTCAGCTCTGGGAGTCCTGCTAGGTGTTGGATAGTTCTGGTTTGCTCCTCTCAAATGACACCAAGAAGAAAAGAAGTTTTAAACAGGCTGCCAGTGGAAATTAAGGGTGGGTATGCTTTGACATCTGCTTTCTTTCTGCTATTTTGAAGACATTTCTCAAACCAATACATCCAAGTTTTTGTTTGATTTATTAGTTTGTGCCTTGCTGTCCGTAGTCACCTTTGTTTTCTGGCTTATTTTGCATCAAACTAATAAATAGTGAAATAGTAAAATATTTCATTTCAGGGTAAAATAAAATGCTCAGAGCTACAAATACTTACAGCTATTTCATAGGTCCATAGAAGAATTTCAGCAAAGAGTGGTTTTTGTATTTAATGTTCCAGCTGTTTCACCAGAAATACCTACTTTGGAAGGGATAGAGAGATGTTTGGATTTGTGGATATTGGTCCCTAGGATTCCAGAAAATTTCTTTTAATGAAGAGAAATGGTTAAAGAAAGTTAGTTTACCTGTTCGTTGAGTTGTACCTGCTTCGAAGTCTATGCCCGTTGTAATTTAACAGTGAAAATTTAACAATTTAGCACCCTAGCACTAGTTCTGAGGATGTACGTATGCAAGGAATATTTGGGAAGGATACAGTAACTTGAGCTGGGAACTGAAGTAGGGCTGTGTACATGGAAGTGCAGGTGCCTGCTGCAAGCTTATCCTCCCAACATACAGTAACCAGAGGCTATAGGTGACCCAGCTAACCAGTGACCATTCTGTGCCATGCATTGCTCCTGCTCCTCTCCTGGAGGGTCCTCATCCCTCAGATGTTCAGACAAATCCTCTGTATAATCTCCCCGTAACCCAGTTCTGTCAAAAAGTGAGGGAAAGATTCCTCAAAACTGCAAACACACGCACAAAGTGTCGGAATTGGTTGAGAGAGTGATTGTGGGAATGGAAACACTGGCAGCTGCGAGAGGGACTGTTAACTCCTGGAGCTGAAGGGGAGTTGGTTGCTGCCCGGTTATTCTGTTAGAGTGACTTGACTTTAAAGAACCTGGTTCTTATGTCTCTCTTTTCAGCACTTTGTAATATCTTGGGGTTTATGCCTTTGAAATGTTTTTGCTTGTTTACTTTGTTGGCAAGCTATCTCTGTGGGCACACAGAGCCCTGCTCATTTTGATTCAGGCACTGGTTATCATCTTGTTCTGTTGGGATTTTCTAGAACCTGAGCACCAAGATGGTTCATCTTGAGGCCTTGATGTATGCACTGTGATACATACCTGGAGGCATTGGGTTCTCTCACTGATGATCTGTCACATTTTAAAAGCTCAGAGCTGTTGTTATGTCTCTCAGACCTGTCAGATCCATAATTTATTACTTCAGTCTCCAGCCTTGCAAGCATAGATCATTCACAGTCTGATTTAGAAATTATCTACTTCATTACTCACAGAGCATCAGACTTCATACCAGGCAAACCATTCCTTCCAAAATACTCTTAATTTCCTGAAACCCTTTGACTTTTGGCCAGCCATTCCAGAGACTGAGCAATTCTGAGGAGCAGAGTCTATCACCTGCACAGAGAAATATGCAAATGTCGTGTGAATCAATGTATAGAAGATAAAGGGAAAAGGGGAGATAATTTCCCTGAGTTTTTCTCTGTGATCTCAGCACTTTTTCTTTACCAAGCTCTTAGTCCTTTTGAGAAAAAGCAGCTGTCCTATTTTGGCTGTTACCCAGGAGATGGAAACTGCCTGTCCTGGTTATTACTGAAGGCCAAGTGCGGAGGTTTTTAGAGCCTGAGGGTAATCTGAAGGAGACAAATGAAAACTTTTTCTGAAGTTTGATAATACAGTGTTGGAGGAAGCTGATAACTCATAGGCTCTTTTCATAAGCTTTTTCTTTGTCTGTGAAACCAAAAGCACTGAGTTGAAGGAGACCAGATCACCAATGTGTTTAGGTCCTTTTCTTTAAGGAGTTGAATTTGACCATGAAAACCAGGAGGGACATTGTGGAGGTCACAGTGACAGGTTCCTGGTTTTAAAAATTGTGTTGAAGATGTTAAATTGTTGTGTCTGTTTATGTAGGATGGGGAAAAAAGGGAGATTTTGCAGAATGAAAGGCCTAGGTTGAGAACTTGGGTGGGTAGGGAAGAACCACCCAGAATGCAGACATAGTAAGAATGAGCAGCTTCCCTGTAGATGCTGTGGACTCCATTGGAATGGAGCTTTGCCAGAATGGGTGAAATGAGCATCTGGCAAGGCAGACACCGATGTCACTTTATATCATTTCTCTTCTGGAGTAGCGAATAGCGGCGATAGGGAGTTTAGGGGGTTGGGTTGTAATGGCCCTACTCTAACACAGTGACCAGACAGAAGACAGAGCCCAGATTGTGGCTCCCGTTACCACACTGGAAGCTGACAGCCAGGTTCCAGAGGTCATCTCTGCGTTACAGCAGCCTATTGAGCAGCTTGGTCAGACTGTTTTCCAAGCTGATCTGTCTCTTTTCCAGCTGTTAGCGTGTCATGGCATTTTAACAGTGCACATGAATATAATTACTCTTCCTGGGATCCTTCTGGATGGTGAAAAACTGTTCCAATCTGTGGTTTCTCAGGGTATTTCAGGTTTTGGAATGTTCTGAGGTTTGCTTATGTAAAAGTAAGAAAGTGCTAAACTGAACTGAGTTATGGTAAATCTCTGCAGAATTACTGCAAAGATGTTTTTTTTTTGTCTTGTATTTACTTTGTGCTTCTGCTGCTATTCTGAACCATTACTTCTGAAATAAAAACATCTTTTGGATGGATTTTAGGAACTAGTTATTGATGATAGGGAGAGATCTTCATTTACTTATCAGACATCTGCCTGGAATGATTGGTTCAAAATGCAGACTGTTTTGTTAGCAGGTGGTGATAGATGAGAACACTGAGGTGTGTTCGTTAGCGTTTCTTGTATATTTTTTAGGTTGTTCACGCCTTTTCCTTTGTCAGATAGCATTTCATACCAGTAGTGAGTAGTCTTGGAAGTACTAAATGATCTGAAGGAGGATGATATACTTTTGAGAGGCAGATGGATGGGCTGCCCCAAACACTTGGAGGCAGGGTAACACCTTAGAGCCAAAGCTGATCCTAAAGGTTACCTCAGAGAAATGGCTTAGCTCTGTGCTTTGGAAAAGGGCTGCAGACACTGAGCTTAGTGCATTGACCAAATGTAAACTGTGGGTCCTTCATACTCCTCTAAGTAATTTTGCCAAACAGAGTATCTGAACTGTAAAAAGATGCAGAGCTGGGGTTTAAATTTTTGTTGAACTACTGGAATTTGTCCTATTCAAATTATCATCATCATCAGTAGTCCACAGAATCCCACGTCCTCCTATTCAAAAATACACGTACATGAGTTTATGCAGAGAGGATTTGCGTATTCTGGTAGATTCTGTGTTTGTGCAGCAAGGACTTCAGTACTAAAGAGTTCTTGGAGATCATTGTGGAAAGTCAAATGATGGAAGAGTAGTTTGGCGTGTTATGACAGCAAGGGAAGACACTTGAGACAAAACCCAGACTATCTACAAAATGAAGCAAAACAAAATGCATCTGTAGCTTCCTGTTTCTGTAGACAAATGCTGTCAAATTCAGTGAAGTTTCTGAAATAGAACTGAAATGAAAAATAGCTCATTCTTGAAGCTCTGGTAGCTGGGGAGCGGCAAAAAGCATCTAGCAGATATATGTGGAGACTTGGAAAAAAACACAATGCAGTTTTGTATGCTTAAGGATCTTCAGTAAGGAGAAGTTAGATGCTAAGAAAATCATAGAATCACAGAACGTTTTGGGTTGGAAGAGAGCTTAAAGCTCATCCAGTTCCAAACCACTGCCACAGGCAAGGGCACTGTTCACTAGAGCAGGTTGCTCCAAGCCCTGTCCAGCCTGGCCTTGAACACTGCCAGGGATGGGTAGCCACAGCTTCTCTGGGCACCCTGTGCCAGTGTCTCACCACTTCTTTAAGTTAATCTAAGATGTTAGTTACCATCTAATCTAAATGGTCTAAGAAAAAAGTGTGGCAAGAGAAAAACAGTTTTCTGCCAGTCGTAAATATGTTGACAATATATCCAGTATGTGTATTGTTTTGGTATACCTCAGACAAACCTTTATTTATGTGCACACAAGGTTTTGGGAGATGAATTTCTGATGTACCAAGAGAAGTCCATGGTTTGGATAGTTTCTAGCTTGACGATGCCAATGAAAGTTTATGCAGAACTGCATTTGAATAAATATAATTCTTCTGAACTAAATTCAAATATTTTTAATGAAAAGTTGAGTGTATTAAAGCATGAAGTGGAAACCTCTAAGCAGCAATGCTGTTACTGCTTTTTCAGATACTTTAGCAGGAACTTAGAAGTGACTTGGCATCATGGTAGCTCTCTCCTTGAAGATCTGTGTCCGCCACTGCAATGTAGTGAAGACGATGCAGTTTGAACCATCCACTGCAGTGTATGATGCCTGCAGAGTTATTCGTGAACGTGTGCCAGAGGCTCAAACAGGGCAAGGTGAGTTCCTGTATTTGTATATTTGTCCTTAGTAAATTCATTGGCTGAATTGAAAGTAAACAGAGACCTGTTTGGGGTTTTTGCACTGTTCTGTTCCTCCATTTATCTTTCAGGCTGGGGATTTGTTCTATTTTGTTGTTCGGTTGGTTTGTGTGTGTGTGTAGTTTTATGGTTTTGGGGGGGCATGTGTTTGGTTTTTTTCCAAATGTAAGGCATGGAGTGAAAGGCACAAAGTGCAAATAGATTTCTAATTGATAGAAGGTAGCTGCATCCTCTTTCTTCCTCTGTCCTGATAGATCTACAAAGGGTGCTTTCTAAAGTAATGTTTGTGGCAGTGCTTTCTAGGAAAATTTGTGCTGGCTCATTGTTGTGCCTCAGCAAAGGAGGCAGCAACACAGATTACAAAAGGATGGCTGGGCATCCCCAAAATGTGCAAAGGGAAATGTTTGAGATTAGTTAATAACTAAAAGCATCACCATGCTGTGCATACCATATTCACAGTGCTGCTACATGTTAATTGATTTTAACCCTGATTTAAGCTTTAAACTTAACCCTGGTGCTGAACCTTGAATAAGATCATGTTGGCTTTATTAGGTTTGATGAGTCTGTCTCCTCTGTTCCACAGCCTCTGACTATGGATTGTTCTTATCGGATGATGATCCTCGAAAAGGTATATGGCTGGAGGCTGGAAGAACGCTGGATTATTACATGCTGAGAAATGGGGTATGGTGCAAGTCTGTTGCTTCTTTCATCAGCAGGTTGTTAGAAAACTTGTTTCCCAAGGAGCAAGAAGGATGCTTAGCATTTGGAGGTGTAGGAATAACCTTTAATGCAAGGTCACCTCAAATTATAAAGAGTAGGCTTCTTGAATACTAAATACAGCGAGATCATACTTGCTGACATTACTGCCAGCTTGCTTACTACCAAAAGGAATTGCTATCCTTTTAAAATGCTAAACGAGCTTTTGCAGCACAGATGTACTTTGGTCCTCCCCTGTTTTGATCTAGCCAGCTAGGACAAGGTCTTAAAAAATTACATTTGCACAACTAAAACACTTCTCAAGTTTGTTACATAAGTAAGTTTGCCTAAACTGTAACAGAGGAAAAATGCAGCTTGGAGGGGTTGGGAAATGAATCCTGGTTTAGGCATCTAGGTGGGTTGGTTTGTGGTGGCTTCCAAAAGCATTTAGAAACAGTATTGTTTACTTTCTAGGATATACTGGAGTACAAAAAGAAGCAGAGACCTCAGAAAATACGTATGTTGGATGGTTCAGTGAAAACAGTCATGGTGGATGATTCTAAAACAGTTGGTGAATTGCTGGTTACCATTTGCAGCAGGATAGGTAAGATTCTGGGACCCACATGCTTAAGAAGTTGTTTTCAGCTGTATTTGCATTTTGATTTTTATGATGTGATATGTATTACTGACTAGAAATTACTGGCATATATGTCAAAATATTTAAGTTTGTTCTCAGTTAAAATTTACCAAACACATCTCTGGTATCTGTTCTCCAGGTTTTATGGAAGTCTGTAGAGTTAGCTTATATCCTTAAACTTCAATATCTAGCAGGTAAAGGCACAAACTTATTTAAAGTAAAGCTACAATGTTTTTATTGTATATTACATTTACATACACTTTCATGCTTAGAGAATTAGATTAGATTTATACTTAATTTTAATGTGATAGAAGATAAAATACTGTTAACCTTGAAATATACCTAAATTTAAGGATCTATGTCATTATGATTTGGGGTTGATAACAGCATCATTTGTGAAACAATATATGTAAGACTTCCAGAGTAGCTGGTCAGAAATGTGTCATATTGGTTATACTCCCTCTGTGTTTACCTAAATAGAGATGTTTTGGAAAACTAATTCATATTTAACTATAAACATGCATGCAGCATGGATTAGCTTAAATCATCTTAAACCATGCTTAATTCTCATTTAGAATTAAAGTGGACTTAATTTGATTTAGATTAATTTGCTTGGAAAGTGAATTAAACTAAATTTAAGTTCATCTATTTCAATTTTGTTTAAGTGTTTCTATGGTGGATTCCAATGCGCTGTGACTAATTTACTTAAGAAATTATTTTGACTTATTTTCATGAATGTGATCATGTAGGTGAGCATTTCCTGTGTAATGTAAACCTGCCTTACCAAGCAGTGGAAAAAACCCAAGCAGAACAAAGAAATGAGAGCAACTTAGCATGTATGCTAAATGCTGTGAACTGTGTTTTGATTCACTTTTGTGTAATATTAATGGGAAGAGTTGAGTTTTAAAAGCCATATATTTCACATTTTTATTTCTCGGTCTGCTCTGCCACATTTCTTCTACACATGGTGGGCAAGCTGAAATGACTCAGTTCTCAGGAAGCAGTTGTAGGCATCCATGAAAGGAATTTTACTATGGCTTATCTCCATTTTGGAATTCATTGCTATTTTAAATTCCATCATGTTTTTAAGCTGGCAGCGTCTCTTGGTAGATGACTAAGAAAACCTTAATTTCTTTCCAAAAGTGGCAAATGCAATGTATGACGAAGGAATGATGTATTTTAAGGATAATGCCAGATATTGGAGAGGTGTCTTGAATGCAGAAGTTGTTAATTATTCTTGGGATCTCATACCCCATACACTGTTCCAGCATTCCATCTGCAATATTTTACTGTACCTGAAATGTGCCATTGGTGGTTTAATATATAAAGAATACTTCACCTGTCCTAAAACATATGAAATTTTAATTGTTACAAGCGCTGGATTTATTTATGATTCCAGGAATAACAAATTATGAGGAATATTCCTTAATCCAGGAGAGCATTGAAGAAAAAAAAGAGGAGAGCACAGGAACACTTAAGAAAGACAGGACGTTGTTGCGAGATGAAAGAAAAATGGAAAAATTGAAAGCCAAGCTTCATACAGATGATGATTGTAAGTCATGGATTCCAGGATAATTCTTCAATTAATATCTTTCCACAGTTCAGTGCAAGAAAACCGTACAGGAACGCGGTTTTAGATTCTTCAGTGTGTCTCAGTTGATCCCTACCTGTATTTTTGCACCCTTTGATATACCGTGTCATCAGTTTTAAAATTAGGTAGATGGATAAGTTGTTGCAGCTAACTGTAAGAGTTTGCAGGTCTTTTGAAGTGTGTTTTGTCGTTTTTTTGGTATGGGAGTTGTAACTGAAGTGTGAAGAGTCATTTCTGTAATGACCGTTTGTTCATGGGGTGTTTAAATATTGATGCCTGCTGAAAGTTATCAAAAGAGGGTTGTGTCTTTGAAGGTACACATTTTAAGTGTAAATGGAGCTTGCCAAAGAACTAAGACACTGTTTGATTAACTGTGACTAGCAGGAGGGCGTTTCAAAATTGCAATCAGGGATAAGAAAAGAAACAGAACAATTTGGTTTAGGGGGAAAATATGGTGAACTTTCAAGTAATTTTGTAATGAAGCTTCGAAGATCTAAACGTAGTATTGAAAGGTTACTATTGTTGTTTCTTCAACAATATTAATGGTGTTTTATGCCATAGTAAATTCTTGTTTCTCAGCAGTGCATTCTTCAGTTCTCTTTTGTAGCCACTTTCAACCCTGATAATTAGAAACAGAAATGAAAGGAACGTTTTTCTGCAGTGTTTTCCCCCTCCAGTGGAAATAACAATTTTCACATGATTTTCACATCAGCTTTTAACACTGGCAACGCTTTGTGTTTAATTGTGTTCATGTCTGGTTCTGTTACAGTAAATTGGCTGGATCATAGCCGAACATTTAGAGAACAAGGAGTGGATGAAAATGAAACACTACTCTTGAGGCGGAAGTTCTTTTATTCAGATCAGAACGTAGATTCAAGAGATCCTGTTCAGCTTAATTTGCTTTATGTCCAGGTACAGTATGTGGACCAGAAGCATGGGTTCTGTCTTGTCTGAGGAAACCTGTGCTGGTTAATTACAAGCATTTTGTTGCTGAAGTACTTCATCTTCTAGAATTCCAGTTCTGCATTTATTTTCTCTCTAAGACTCCAAGAATACATGATAGTGCAGAGGCTTTGCTGATTTTTTTTTTATTTATTT
>JANRGW010011808.1:0-53738 GCA_024733675.1 Psilopsiagon aymara
GCCCGGGTGAGCCCCGACCTGGCGCCGTTCTCCCAGGCCCGCCTCCCTTATCCGTTTGCCCTTCCCGGTCCTTTGTTCCCGGCCGTCGCCCCAGCCCAGCCCAGCCCGTGCAGCCTCTGACGGGAGGACCCGGGGCCGGGCCTCCACTTCCTTCCCTTCCTTCCATTCCTTCCCCTTTGCTCCCCTCCTCGATGGGGCCGGAGGGCGGTGTGGTTGATTTCTAGAACTGTATTGTTAGTTTGTTCCCTTGGGACTGAAGGGTTTCACAGTGAATATGAAGGCTATCCTTTTGAAATCTCGCTGCTTCATGTAGTTCCGGAAATGAATCTTTTAATCTCTAATTTGGAAAGCTTTAAATACAGCCCCACCCCTGCAGAATCCCCCTGAGATAATGAGGGTTTGGTGAAAGGAAATGAAAATAAATGGAAACGCGTATTGAAGTTCATTTTTGTAGCTGGGAAGGCAGTTGCTTTTTAAAATTTAGTAACTTCTCTGCACTTGAAACCAGGTTTTTGTGTTTCAGCTGGACTTCTTTTAGGATGTTTCAGATGAAAATTGTGTCAGTTGTTGGAACCATAGTAGCATAGTAGTGATCCTGTAACGTTGGTGCTGTTGGGCATTACTGAAGTGTTTTGGGTTGGGTTTTATGAAATTTGGGGTGGTGTGGTGTTTGGGGTTTGGTTTTTCATTTCTTTTTAAGTGCCATTTTAGTGTCTAACTGCTTTTCTAAATGTACCTCTGCTTTGCTCCTGTTGACTGCTCTCTGGATGTATGAGTAAGCAAATATGCCTAACTTGAAGGGGGTTGGAATTATAAGAGTATAGAAGTTGGGTTCTCCTAAGTGTTGAGCAATTCGTCATCACACATAGCCTGATATATGGTGTGAAAGGTGAAGTTCAAGACCTTGTCTTCAACAGAGGTGGTAAACAGATTCTCTTTTATCGACTCTGTTAATGATTGTAATAAAACCTTTATGTTCTCAGCTCCGCATTCATTCTTTTGTCTCTGTCTCCCTTGAGGACTGATTTCACAGTCATTTCATACTTTGCATGTTTGTTTTGAAACACGGGGATGCTAGATGTCATCAGGACTTAGCGGGGTGTTTAAACTCCGCTGGGCTTGTGGATGGCAATTTTGTACAGCCTTTTTGTACAGATGGACACTCTGAGGGCCTTAGCAGTGCCCTTCCATGGTGGTGTTTGATATCTGAAAGGGCAGTTAAATCCCTAAATCCTCCCTGACTGTAGCATATTAATTTATTCAATACAAGCAGAAACTCTGCATAATCAAAGCATAAAGGTAACCTATAAAATAAATAAAACATGATCTAATGACCACCGCCAAATTTGTCATGATAGCTTTGTAGAGCACTGTATGTATGTAGGTCAGAATATTAATAATATAAAGTGTTAAGGAGAGACAAAATAATCAGGGCAACGAATACTCAGGTTTATTCTTAGAGTAGGTGTTTGCAGATTTTATGATAGAAGATTAATAGAAGATCTATCATTCAGTGTAGTGATCTGAAAGACTCGAAAAAGTATAGCTACATCAATAAAAGGATTTCTCAGTGTAGAGAGTTGCACACCCTGTTTATCAGGGATCTTTGTTCTCCTTAATCTTGAAATTTTTTTATTGACCTTCCATGCATTTATGTTCTTTCATGCACAGTATAGATTTGTTTTATTTGTAATACTTGTGCAGTTGTATTATTGCTGTACTGTGTAGTCGCAAAGATCCAGTTAGTGAATCCATCTTTGTCCATCACTTAGCAGCAGGATTCTGAATTTGCTTCTCTGTGTTAAATGAAAGTTTGATTTCCCTTCCATTACATGGGGTATTTCTGAAGTTGCATTACCAAGTAAGAAAACTTTGCTGTTGCTGCGCATCACACCTGAACTCTGGTTTATTGAAAGGAGGTGATGGTTATTTTTCCTTCTTCTGGTTAACAGTCAGTTTCTGAACAACGCTTCCTCTGCAACCGTTTCAGTATTGTTATACAGGTGGTTCCTTTTTAGGTGATTTTAAACTATTTTGAGTGTTGCATATAGTATTATGAGAAATCTCTTGAGGCAGTGCATTAGAGTAAAACCTATGGGGTTTTTTTGATATTTATACTACGGTTGCATTTTACCTTTACAAAGATCCCTCTTGTCAGTGTTGAAAATGACCTTGTTGGTACTCTTTCCTCAAAACCATTTACTGTCTCTGAAAACATGAGAGTCAGAATGGATCATAAGGTCCAATATTATCTGTGATTTTTGAGAGTTTGTGTAGTCTCACAAAGGGTATTTTAAATATTAACAAAAACTATGTTTTGTAAATCTCTTTTAATGTCTAGGAAGGAGAGCTGATTCTTTCACAAGTCAATAGAAGACACAATATCCTGGCATTATTTGTGAGAGATGATAGAGTAGCCCTGTGATTATGAACTGATCACACCAGTGCTGTGCTTGGCTGTCACTGAAAGCCTGAGCTAGTGTCAAGGACTGTGATACACAATCTCTCTGAGATAAAGTTTGACATGGGCACCAATGATTTGCTGCTACAGCTTTAGCTCTGGGGATACCAAGATAATTTTGTCCTGAGAACTGAGGTAGGGTTATGTGCTTGTCAGCGACAATTTGGAATATCAATGTAGGGTTGATTTTGTGTGTTGAGTTATGGTATATTCGTAACATGCCTGCAGTTAATCCAAAGAGATGAATGCCAGAAGGAGTGTTGCCATGCCTGTCATTTGCTTTGGAATTTCTTTTGAGCATATTTTGCAGTGTGTTGGAAAGGAAATAATAACAGTTACAAAGAGCCAAAATGTTAGACACTAGCTTTTCAACAGGTAGAATTGCTGCTGGGGTTACTGGAGTAGACAAGACTGCAGTTGAATGAAGAAGCAGAGGAGCTTGCTTTGGGAGTGCTAGGAACACTGCAGCTGGGGTACTGTCTGACTGTCTGCTTCTAAAGGGAATACAGATACCCATCTTAGAATTTATGTGAACAGTTTCCAAGATACCTGAAGGTGTTATTTCCATGACATTTTTCTCCAACAGTTAAAAAAATAAATTGGTACTGATCACTACTTAAGTTGAAGATCAAATTAAGGAGGAGCATGTTTCTGTGAAATGTAGCATTTATTTAATAAAATTCAGCAAATAAATATAGGCTCATGAGTCATCCTGGATAATTAATGATTCCTTTTTGTGCATTGTATTTAACAAAGGACTTACTGATAGAGCTTGTACTTTAGTTTACATGTTCAGCCATAACATTTGCACTACAGTGAGTTTTTAATTGAGTGCAGTTGTGTATGCATTGGACAAATTATGGAGTTCAGAAGCAACGCGAGCTTGATTCACAGATTTTTTTTTTTTTAGTGATGCACGTTATATGTTTTGCCTTTTTTGTATTTTATTTGCAGGACTGATTTTATATTCAAATAAAATTTTAAAAAAATATAAGAACATCACATTATATTATTAAAAAATTATCCTGCCCATCTTTTAGAAGAACATGACATTTGAAGCTGTTTATTCTTGTATAAAACTAATTGAAGCTCTCTGTTACAACTGCTAGGTTATTTTTAGTGGTATAATGAAGTTCACAATACTTTTTCACTTTGTGTAATTAGTGTAGAAATGTAGGAAAATTGTCAGTTTAATCCTTCCTGAGATTTGTTTAGTTATGCTCAGAATAATTCCTTCTTCTATTACAGAAATGTATAAACCAAACCCAGTCCCTTAAAATTTGTAGGATTTAAAGTGTTTGGAGAGTGTTATCTTGAAATTGTTGTGGTCATACTTGAAGTGGTTTTTAACAGGTGGGCTTCATCCTTATGGCAGAATGGATTATGTGAGAAAAGGTGAATGTTTATTAGCTTTCGTTGAATTCACTTCTGCTAAAATTGGACAGCATTTGGGAGTATGTGCTTTATTGTAATTTGGGAAATAATAGCAATAAAAGCTAAAAACTTTGTGCACTTGTTCAAAACCGTAATGAACAGTAATAAATGCTCTAGGAGTGTACATACTTATCTAAACCAAAAAGGCTTTGAAGAGAAATTATGGCAAATAGCTTGTAAAAATATTTAGATTGTGTAAAGTTGTTTGCCTAGCTGTTTGCAGCAGGATAAAAATATGTGTTCACCTGATGCAGTTCCACATTTCAGTGTAGTTGGGTCACTTTTCTGCAGTGTTTATTCTTGTTGAGAAACGAAATAGTTTAGCACACGATTTATGCTGGGACACTTTGTTCTGTCAAACCTCCCCTTTGTAGTATGTTGCTATTTTCCTATACTTCTTTGAGCTGTGCCTTGATGGCTCATCTGTCCTCTTGCATGGTCAATGCTGCCTCGGTCAGGGTGACTGAATGCCATTTCCAAATTTAGATGCTAATTTGCACCTAGATTTGTCTCTCTGTTCAGTTGCTCTACCAATTAATTTACTATGCCCACCAGTGTTTTCCACCTAAGTGCTATGCTATCCTTTTGCTTGCTTTCAGCCAGATCAGTGTTGGGTGTCTGGATTTTCTTCTATCTTGGCATCCAAGAACACAGGAAGTGTACTCTTAGAGTATCACTTATGGTGGTGACTGCCCAGATCTCAGTGAGGTACCTTGCCAAAATCAAAGGCAAAGAAGATGTGCAAGAAGGACAGCTTTCAGAAGGCCAGCTTTCAGAAGGTTTGGCCGAATTTCGAGTCCCAAAACTATCCTTCTGTACAGCTGAAGGAGAAGAGGGTGCCAAGAAATGCTGTACTAATAGCTTGTTTTATGAAATAACGTCTTGACAGCCAGTTGCTCCTTGATTTGCAAGAAGCTGGCCAGGACTGTAATTGAACCCAGACACCCCGTGCCTGAACCCCAGTATATCCATAAGAATTCACAATGCCAGTTATATAGGAAAAGAAACTGGTAGGCATCAACTGTTATTAAAAATAATGTGTTATTGCTTTCAGAAATATGATGCATTCATCTCTGTCACCTTTCAGGATTGTTGGCCTGACTGAGCCTCTGAATAGCATGAGTTCTTCCCTGGTTTGGTTGTCACTCTCCCATCGTGGGTTGCTCCCGTGTATTGTTCACTGTCTTTTATCCTGCTTGTGATAGCCTCCTTTTAGTACTAGATTTTATTTTCTTTTAAAAGGAAGATATTCCTTCATCAAGATGAGTGTATTGAAATTACAGTCTGTAGTTGTACCTGGGTGTATGCTGCATTTTGATCATGCAGGAAATGAATTCAGCTCATCAGTACAAATCTCATCAAGGTGTTTTTTTCCTAATAAACCTTAGCCAGCCATTTTTATCAGTGTAAATCACAGTAATACTTTTTATATAAAGAAAATTTTTGCAACATACTTTTCATTCTACCAAACCCTCATAGGGATGGAAATGCAAATGAGACTTAGGGAGCATGTTGTACCAAACAGTTTACAACAAATAAACCCTACTTAAAATATAAACACCTAAATGTATTTTGCAACTTAGTACAACACAGAAATATGATCAGTTAGTCCAAAGGGAAAATAAAAGTGTGTGGTAAACCTGGTCTGGTGATTTTGTTACATCATCTCTGCTAAATCTGCTTGACTCCACAATTTAATTCCGTTGAATGCCCATATAAATTCCAAAGGGGTATGTTCTTTTGTAGTGGCTGCAGCAGCTGTCTGAGCCATCTACCAGATTCTCCCCTTTCAGGTGAGAAATCTGATTTGAAGACTGAGCAGCAATCCGGTATGCAATGAGCCCCAGCCAATAGCAGATTCTGTGGCTCTGTAGCTCTGTTTAGCACTGTAGGAATGTATTTCTCATAATCCAGAAGTAAATAAATGTGGAAATGGGAGGAGGCTTTGGCCTTTATATCCTGAAATGGCAACAGTAGGGACAGAAATGCCCCCATAATTTGGGGGGGGAGGGAGAATTTTCATGTTTCCTACACGGAAATTTGTCTCAGTAGGGCATTTTGCAGTCAAGAAGGAAAAAGGATGCCAGAAAGAGGCTAGAAGTTTGGTAAATTAAAGATTAGCACCAGAGTATTTGCTGCAGCTGCAGCAGGGCTAGGAATCGTGAAATAGAATTTGGCTGAATAAATGGGTATGAAGACATGAAGGTAACTGATTGATGCACTAATGTAATTCTTGGGGAAAATTTTCCCCAGGGTGCTCTCCTGCTTCTATTTTGACTGCTGCCCTGCTGCCTACAAGAGAGTCACTGTTTCTTTGTTCTGCAGCTGGGGAACAGGCTCTTTTGGGAACTGCAGTTTGCAGGAAGGTCCTCTGTTGTATCTTTTGGCCTGACAAGAAAAATGGGAAGTCATCTGTGTGGACTGAGCTCCTTTATCTCCTGTAATGCAATATATTATATGAATAGCTGTAATTTTCAGGAATCCACACATAAGAAAAAGTATGAGTGCGAGACCTTCCTTGATGAGCCACAAGCCCACAAATATTACAGATGTGTGACCAGCAGAGGATTAAAATACTGTTCTTCTGGTTGCGCTTCTGTCACGTCTTTCACTGCTCACAGTGTTAAGACAATGAACCTGCTTTTTAATAGATTCTAAAGCTCTTTGTTTTGTGTGTGATTTATCATCATTGATGAGTTGTTTTTTTGAGGTGTTTTTTGCGTATCTATAAAGGATTTTGAAGCATATGTTCCAGGCCCCACAGGTAAACAACCCGTGGACCTTGGGATTGGCCATATTTAACCCATAATACAAAGTTGAACATTTACAAAAGTGTGCACAAAAAACTTCTGAGGAGCAGTAAGGCGCAGTTTGCCCAGTTTGATGTGTGTTACTTAGTTTAAAATGCATACAGGAGAGCCACAGAGCCACTGCCTTGCAGCAGAAAAGAACCCTCAGCCTGGAATATGTCAGTCCAAAACGCACATAGGACTTTCCACAAGAGTAGGCTCAGAAGGAACCGTTCGTAAAATGCTCCTTGAGGCTGTTGCTTAAAAGGGCGATTTGTGAGCTGCCCAAGAACTCCCATGAAAATCTTTGATTCCCTACCTTTAGTGATGACCCTTTGCCAGCTTTTGCCATTGTGCTGAACAGGATATGTGACATGAGAGTTATGCAGTTCACCACACCTCATGGTTTGTGCTTAGCATCACCTTTCCTTCTCAGAAAGCATGCTTACAGTCTCTTTGCTATTGCAGTCAGTAAATCAAATATAAAAGTCTTCCGTACCTGTAGTGCCAAAGTGACTTAAAATAAGAGCAGAAATAATGATGCTATCAGTCTCTGCATTATTGGGCATTCCTCCTTTCAGGTGGGGAAAATGGAAAGATTTCCTTAAAGTTATACTTTGTGAATTCGTGTAGACCAACTTTTCCAGCAAGCACAGCAAATTCCCTTTTCTGTGTGTAAACAGTAAGGATTGTGAAGTTTGTTAGTTGTGTGTGATGGAACTAAAGCATGCCATGCTGTCTACAGTGCTCTTAGGGCTGGCAAAGTGCACAGGCTGATGAAAATTTAATTGCAGCATAACTTACTGCAGTTGAATCAGCAGCTGATATGTCTATAGCATATTGCTGAGTTGCTTTTGGTAAGAGACATCTCACATTTTGGGGTAGATTATGTAGCCATATGCTTTTAACATACGCCCTGAGCTGTCGCAGCAGTGGAGTAAGTTCCACACAGATCTCCCAGTGTTACTTTCCAGTTAGCAGTCAGGGTTTCTTTTCTTTTCTAAGCCTCTAGATTTATCTGCTGGTGTGACTCAGCTATTGTCACACTCCACTTTTAGGAAAATACGTATTAGAAGTTGCTTCACGGAAGTTCCTGAGTTTCTGATTTTTGTCCTTTTAGACCTGTGCAGTCTATTTGGTTTCTCCTCTTCCTTTAGCTGTAGAGGCAGCAGGATATGCTAGAGCAGCTGCTCCTGCTGGTGCTGAAAAGTCTGCAGCACCACGCGGGTGGTAGTGTCATGGTATGGTTGTAGAGCTGGTTGATGCCTAATTGTGTTGAGTGTTTTTCAGTACAAGAAGCTGTATATACCTGGTAGTCACAGCTGCAGTTAGAAATGTTTGGTCCACAGTTTTCATCTGAAGTTTGAAGATGTCATTTCGTATCTGAAAGAAGTGAGCTATGGGAGGTTAAATGAAGAGTTGGGGAACATTTTTAGTTTGATTCTTTCATAGTAGAAAAGTGAGTGACTTCTAGTTATTTACTTATGTAACTTAGGACCAGTCCTTTAATGTGTAGTCTAGCATTTTTGCTTGCTCAGAATAATAAAGATATATTTCACTCCATACTCCCGCTCACTTCTTCTCTCTTCTTCCCCACATACAGCTTTCAGCACTGATGTGAAAGTAAAGACATTGAGTGAGGAAAAAGTTGGCTGGTATTTTTGGCTACAGTTGCCATTGTCAAGTTAGTAGCAAGCAGTTTGCTTTGTGTGTAACCTTAAGCATGTATGTTATTTCACTATATATATAGTATATATAACTATATATTACTATATACAACTTACTTTCTTTTTAGTGCTTGCTTAATGCTTATCTATTAATTTTGCTTATTAGGTTAGCCTACACAAACCAGAAATTAAACTGGAATCACTAAAAGAAGACATTAAGGATTTTCTGAAGACATCAGGTTTGTAGTATTTCATTGATACATTTGTGAATAGTATAGATCTGTGTAAGAACATATGCAACATACATGATGAAAGTAGTAGTTTGTGCAGCTTGGTATCTTGTTGCTGACAATATCCAGATGTAAACTTTCAGTGATTCCAGAGTATTACAATCATAGAATAGTTAGGGTTGGAAAAGACCTTAAAATCATCTAGTTCCAACCCCCCTGCCATGGGCAGGGACACCTCCCACTAAACCATGCCACCCAAGGCTCTGTCCAACCTGGTCTTGAACACCGCCAGGGATGGAGCACTCACAACCTCCCTGGGCAACACATTCCAGTGCATCACCACCCTTACAGTGAAGAATTTCTTCCTCATATCCAATCTTAACTTCCCCTGTTTAAATTTGAACCCGTTACTCCTTGTCCTCTCACTACAGTCCCTAACAAAGAGTCCCTCCCCAGCATCCTTATATGCCCCCTTCAGATACTGGAAGGCTGCTATGAGGTCTCCACGCAGCCTTCTCTTCTCCAGGCTGAACAGACCCAACTTGCTCATCCTGTCTTCATTGGGGAGGTGCTCCAGTCCCCTGACCATCTTCGTGGCCCTCCTCTGGACTTCTTCCAACAGTTCCATGTCCTTTTTATGTTGAGGACACCAGAACTGCACACGACTCCAAGTGAGGTCTCATGAGAGCAGAGTAGAGGGGCAGGATCACCTCCCTCGACATGCTGGTCACGCTCCTTTTGATGCAGTTCAGGATACGGTTGGCTTTCTGGGCTGCAAGAGCACACTGCAGGCTCGTATTCATTTTCTCATCAACCAGCAGCCCCAAGTCCTTCTCCACAGGGCTGCTCTGAATCTCTTCTTTGCCCAACCTGCAGCTGTGCCTGGATTGCTCTGACAACTATAATAAGTGATGATAAGTAATAGTCAGAAACACTGTATCTCAATATTTACCGTTGTTTTATATGATGGCTTTGAAAAAATAGCATATAATTATTTAACCAAAACTGTGTTGACTTGTTTGAACAGTAGATGAAAATAAAGGATATTCAACCTTTATACTGGTCTCAACTTTCAGTTTTTCCTGTCTTGAGAAGATAAGGATTTTTCATATCTTCCTCTCTGGTAGGTAGACATGAGTTAGAGCAGGGCAGAAAACTGGTGACTGCAAAGCAACCTCTGATTCATGTTTCATTAGTATTATTTCCTAAAGTTGTCTTCTTGATATTTTTTTATTTTAACAGGTTGGGAAAAGAAGCTTCAGAATGCTGTTTATAGCCAACTCAGTGTGTGAGTTTATTTAGTATTTTTATTTAATAAGATGTACTCATGTGTTTTACTTCTGATTCATTTGTATATGTAGATGTATGATATGTTACTGTTATCTGCAAGATCTGTCATACCTATGGTACCTGCTACATTTCTGTTTTTAAAATGCCATTATTTCTTTTTCATCCTAGTGAAAATACTGGACTCAAGTATAGTATTAAGGAATCAGTAAAATAAATATCACCAAATTTTTTTGTAACTGTAGTGATTTGCTGTTTTGCTTCCAAAAGTGCCAACGGTCATAATGTGATTCATGTGTAGCTGAGGTGGTTGCTGCAAATAAATTTTACTGATTTTCAGATGTTTATGACAGCATTGCACATATTTGTTGTATTAATTATTTAAATAAATCATGAGATATTGAATCTCTAGACTTACCAGATGAGTGCTCATCATGTTTGGGATATAGTTATAAACACACTGAAATTTCTGGAAGTCCTTTGTTATTATTGTTCTGCAAACTTTGTATTAGACTTGTGGACATTCTGTCAAGGAGAAAAGGTGAGTTTCATAACAGATATAGCCTTAAATTCAACTGTATAATAAGAAATGTGTATGCAAATCTATTTTTGCTAATTTAAATAAGCTTGTTAAAGTTACTGGTTTTGAACAATGTGTCTTAGTTGTATGAGGGACTCATTTCAGAAGTACTTGTATCTGTTAGTAAGGATTCATCTTCTTTGTACCTTTCATAGGAAAAATACCTGTGTTTTGAACTAATGCCTATGCTTTTTTAGAGTTCATGGATGTAAGCTGAAAAATAATAAAATTAGCCCTGTAAATTTGAAACTAAGGGTAGCATGATTTTAGGAGCATTGTGGAAAAGCCAAGAAACAACATTGCTGAAATTTATTAGTATTGATTCCGTTCTACGCATAGGGACAGAATTGTCTAGAGCAAAGCATCAAGTACAAGAATGACCTTATCAGTTAAAAATGGGAAGAAATTTGGGGAGGGTTTCCTAAAATCATATGATAAGAACTGGCCAGGTTGAATGGGGCTTTGAGCAACATGGTCTAGTGGAAAGTGTCCCTGCCTGTGGCAGCAGGTTGGAACTAGATGATCTTCGAGGTCCCTTCCGACCCAAATCATTCTGTGATTCTGTGAGCTGCTTGAATGCATTTAAACAAATGAAAATTTCATGCTAGCTATGAGAGAAGCTTTGTGTAGATTTTGTTTCCTGAAGGGCATTTGTGACAGTTAAAATTAAGCTGGATAAAATAACTCATTGGAAATAATGTGCAGTACTGGAAGATTAATTAGTCATGTTTTTGGGTTTTTTTTTTTCTTATTTCTATTCCAGCTTTTATATTTTGGCATATGCAATCTATGAATGGATATTCAGCTTTGCTTAGGCCAACACCGCACTGGATATGTACCAGTTCAGTATTGAGTTTTAAAAGGAACTCCTCCAAACCCTGTATTGTCTCTTGTAAAAAATGTAGTATCTTGAATAATAAAAGTTTCAGGGGTTATAAAGATGACATGATGTGAAAAGGATGCACTTCTAAAATAGCTGATTTGTTCACAGAATTGTTTTATTTTACAAATATGTGAAACTGTGAGGAAGTATTATCATAAGAAAAAATGAGGAAGAAATGTGTCAAAAAATAATGTTTATTTTTACTTCTGATCCACATTATTAGTGCTCTCATGAAAGAAGCTATGTTTAGGTTTACAAATACAGGATTAATAAAAATTGCAAAAAAAAGAAAGGCAAAATAAAAATCTAAACATTTAAAACGTACTGTACTTTCTTTAAGGTTTCCTTGGCCCTGCCATCCTGCAGCACCACCTGAGCATATGAAAGAACCATTAGCTTATATGAGGAAAGCACAGGTTGGTTGTTACCAATTTTACCATTCACATCAGATATTTGATTAGATTATTTTAGATTTACGGTGTATAATGTTGTTGTACAATTTCTGGGTCTTATACCTTAGGAAAAACAAATTTGTAATTGCATCAAAATTAGTAATAACTTATATGTGACGTTGTACCTACATACAGGAAATGTTCAAGAATGAAAGAATTAGGATATAGTGGCAGGTAGGTAAAAATTGTAGAATAGAGATAGCGTGGAATAGGTCAAGGAAGATAATTTTACTTTGTTGTCAGGAAGGAAAAATGTAGCTATAGATATTTTACTTAGGGTTACAGAAATACTGTTTTGAGGAGACACAAGCAGGCAGTTTTGCAATGCAAACATTGGACAGAAAGTAGAGATACATTTAGTACTCAGAGATTTGAAAGGAAGATAGAAAGTGTAGAGCTAAGGAGCTTAAGACACATTGAAGGACAATAAGAGAAACTGAACTATAGAAGATAAAACGAGAATTTTTGGTGTCATGAAAAAATATTTTTGCTTCATTGGTTTTATTTCTTCACCAATATATTACATTTGTAATAAATTAAAAAAAAAATCCACATTAAAAAAGAATGCTTGAAGAATGTGATCTAACCCAAGTATCTGAGGTAAGGATAAAATTATAGTTAACTCAGGCGTGCCTAGAAATATATTGCAGTATTCTTTTACAACGTGTTCAACAAGCTATGTTCCTTTTTCAATCATATGGTTTCTTATTCCAGTAAGATTTATCTTGCTGTCCTGTGTTTCAGTCGTTAGCATTTGGGGACCATATTGTATTAAACAATTTTTCCTCTGTGGTGTGAAATGTAATTCCACAATTTACTGCCTGAAAGTAATCACTCTTATCAGTTTACTAATGGGAAGACCACAGAGGTGTATCTATGTGTATGTTTGTCTAAACCAGTTTTGCTGACTATTATTTTGTAAAAGCGTATACAGTACTTAACAGTAACCAATATTTTTAGCTCTCTGTGGGAAGGCCTGTTTTTCTAATAGCTTAAGAATGAGTAGAAGTCCTGACTTTACTAGTTTCAAAATTTCATATCCATATTTCAAAGAATGTTAGGCATCCATATCCTCTGGGATAGGTTAACTGTGGTAGGCAGCTCGGACACTCATTCACTCTCCCCCAGTGGGGTTGGGTGGAGACTCAAAAGGGCAAAAGTGAGAAAACTTGCTATAAAGACAGTTTAACAGTAAAGCAGAAACTGCGCATTCCAGCAAAGCAGCACAAGGAACTCATTTACTGCTTCACATCAGCAGGCAGGTGTTCAGCCATCTCCAGGAAAGCAGGGCTCCGTCAGTTACAACAGGTACTTGGGCAGGCAAACACTGTAACTCTGAATGCCCCCTTTCCTCTTTCTCCCAGCCTTTTTATTTAAAGCATGATGTTATATGCTCTGCAATATCCCTTTGCTCAGTTGTGGTCAGCTGACATAGCTCTGTTCCTTCCGAACTCCTTGTGTACCTCCAGCCTACTCCCTGGTGGGGAAGCATGAGAAACAGAAAAGGCCTGCAAGCTATGTACTCACTTCTCATCAGCAGCCAAAACATTGGTGTGTTACCAACACCCTTTTGGTCACAAATCCAAAACTTGGCTACTACCAGCTACTACGAAGAAAACCAACATCCCAACCAAAAGCAGTGGATCCTTTTTCATATCCTTTCTTGAAATGCAGCTCTTCAGAAAAGACATAGGAGTCCTTTTCATTATTTTCTTTATCCTTTTCTATCTGATCAATTTTGCTTTACTTAAGAATTTTGGAAAGAAGGGTCATACTGTCTGAAAACCATCTTACTTTGATATAAGTTATTGGAATGACTTTGAATCAGTAATTAAGACTATATTAATATTTTTCTAAGTAGATATAAAAATGCGTGTTACTAACCCTTTTTCTTCTCAGATTGGTTCTGTTCCTTCATCCTTAGATAGCAGACCTGAAGTTTTTGTACAATATGCTTTTCAATACCTCAAAAGAAAAACGTCTTTTTAGAAAAGGATAAAGCATTGACAGCAAGGAGTAGTAATGCCATAAATCATTCATGCAGTTGTGGTATTGTCCAGTGTAGAAAAAATACTGTCATTAGTATTTGCATATCTTTGCATATTAGTGTAAGATAATGTGTATTTTCTAATTGTGTGTGCTAGAGAGCTCATCCTGTGTGATAGATAGATCAGTGGGTGTGGCTGCTTTAGTCTGTCATGGTTTAGGTCTTTCCTAAACACAAAAGTACTGTGTCTTGGAATTTTGTTTAAGGAGAAATGTCAGATACAATATTTAGGACCTTTCTTTAAAACATGCATCCCTGGTGTTTTCTGAGGTGTTTGGTCTGCTTACAGTTTTGGGGAGAATAGCTCACGTCTTCCCACCTTGTTAAACAGCAGAATTGCTGCTTAAAGCTTATGCATCTTAATGCATATGAGGAGTTAACACTAGATACTAGGATTAAAAATCTGAACTTTACTAATTAGCTTTACCTGCCCAACAGTGACTGATGTGAGTTGAAACATTCCTGAATCCATTGGACTGCTGTATCGACTATTTTCATAGCTAACATTTTAATGAGGGGAAATGATTGCAGGCCTCTTCGACTATTTGTATTGCTCCCAAAGTTCACTGGGGAAGCCTTTGCTAGATTTAGGACAACTTTGCTGCAAACAGTAATGAAGAAATGAAATGGACAACATAAAAACAAGAGCAAAAAGAGGTAAAGAGTAGCACAAAAAGCTGATTCCAAAGAAATGTTAGGAAGTGTTTTCACAGTCTAATATCTCCCATGAAGCTGGCTTCTAATTGTGTCATATGTAGATTTTACAAAGCTCACAACAAACTAAACACTCTCTTCTGCTTGACATTTACAGGGTTTGATTAGAGAAAATGTACCAAATGAAATCTGTGTCCAGATGCCTTGAATTCTTCCTGCAGAGTAGGTCTTATTGGGTACACCCTGAAAAAAACACATGTCTAGGGTTCTAGCAGAAAGAATTTTAGGATTCATTATTGTGGAAAAAAACTATAATCTTGGCTAGTTTGTGCAGTTGTGTCATATTTCCGTGTATTTATTTTCCACCCAGATTCATTTAACTGCAGTGGAAATTTATGAATGACTTTCTACAGGATAAGATAAATCTGATATTGCATGTCTGTAATAGGCGTGTTTGAAGGACATGGAACTGTTGGACCAAGTGCAGGTGAGGGCCATGAAGATGATCAGGGTGCTGGAGCACCTCTTGTGTGAAGATAGGCTGAGAGTTGGGCTCATTCAGTCTGGAGAAGAGAAGGCTCAGAGGAGACCTTAGAGCAGCCTCCAGTGCCTAAATGGGGCCTAACAGGAAATCTGGAGAAGGACTTTTTGCAAAGGTGGGTAGTGACAGGACAAGGGGGAATGGCTTTAAACTGAAAAAGGGTTGATTTAGGTTAGACATTCAGAAGAAATTCTTCACTATGAGGGTGGTGAGGCACTGGAAGCAGTTGCCCTGAGAAGTTGTGAATGCCCCATCCCTGCCAGGGTTCAAGGCCAGGTTGGATGGGGCTTTGGGCAACCTGGTCTATTGGAAGGTGTCCCTGCCTTTGGTAGGGGGTTTAGAACCAGGTGATCTTGAAAGCCTCTTCCAACCCAAACCATTCAATGACTCTATGAGATTGTTTGCAAATTCCAGTACTGCCTTCCTTGGTTTCAACTTAAGTGGTGAAAGGTTATCATTGTAACCATAGCAATCCCAGCAATGTGTTTCCTTTGTGTTAAATTTCTTCATAAAATTAGAGGAATGATCTTGGAAAATGTGTTGTTCCTGTTAATGAAATTACTTTTTGAACTCTGCCTTCTATTTCAGTTGAGGGCGCTTCATTCTGTTTCTGCTTACTGCAGGTAACTCCACTATCTTGGGGAGAGGGACCATCTGGCTGTGTAGCCCTCACTTGGTTGCTTTTATTTGAATATCTTTTACTGAGCAGAGTCTTGAAGGATGAATTATGGCACAGTTTATGAGTATCCGGAAGTGATTTATTACTAACATGTTGCATCCCCAATGCAATAAGTGGGTTAATGCCTGGTCTGGCAATTGTCAGTCACACCAGGGAAACTGACCTCTGTTGCTCCTTGGAACGAGCTTGCAAAGCTGCCATCTGCCTCCTCTGTGCTTTTTCTGTAGCTTTTCTGTCTTGGAGCATATCCATGCCTTTTTTGTTTGCTTGGTTTTCACCCCTTAATTTTGATGGGATCAAGTGTACCCTGATAATACCAAACTGAAGGGGGAAGTAGACACTTTGGAAGGATGAGCCATCCTGCAGGGAAACCTTGATAGGCTGGAAAAGTGGGCTAACGAGAACCTTATGAAGTTCAGCAAAGACAAATGTAAGGTCTTGTGCCTGGGAAAACAGTGCAGGGGTGCAGCACAAGCTGGGATTTACCCAGCTGGGGAGCAGCTCTGTGGAAAGGGACCTGTAGGTCCTGGTGGACAACAAGCTCAATATGAATGAGCAGTCTGCAGCTGCGGCAGAGAAAGCCAGCAGGATGCTGTGTTACATCAACAAGGGCATCACCAGAGGTAAAGAAGTCTTTATCCCACTTTACTCAGCACTTGTCTGGCCACACCTAGAGTACTATGTTCAGTTTTGGTCCCCACTATACAAAAAAGATGTGGACAGGCTGAAGAGGATTCAGGGAAGGGCCACAATGATGATCTAAGGACTGGGAAGCTGCTGCATGAGGAAAGGCACAGAGAACAGGGTTTGTTCAGCCTCAAGAAAAGAAGTCTGAGGGGGAGACCTTATCACCCTGCTACAGTATTTAAAGAGTAGCCACAAAGGTCGAGACTTCATTTTTACAAGGAGTCACATGGACAGGGGTGATGGGCACAAGTTACTTCTCAGGAGATTTTTCAGAATGAGGACAATCAGCCGCTGGAATAATGTCCCCAGGGAAGTGGATTTCCCAGTGTTGGACACTTTTAAGATTCAGCTGGACAGGGTGCTGGGATATCTAATCTAGACTGTGCTTGTGCCAAGAAAGATTGGACCAGATGATCTTTGAAGACCATTCCAACCTGATATTCTATGATTCTATTAGTCATCTTGATTATTGCAGTTTGTTTTTTGAACTGCTATCAACACCTCTGTATTCTCTCTTTGTTTCCACTTTCTTATAGTGTATGGCTCTGTATAGTCTGTATGGTCTGTATAGTCCTTCTGCTCTCTCACAATCTCATTTCTTTCAGGAACAAACCCACTTTTCAGCAAAGATAGGGTACTGTAAATGCTCTGCACCACCCCTCCCTGAGAGAATAACCAGTTTATTTAACTGCAGCATTTGGAAGGCATTTGAATATGATAATTTGGTTAAATAAAAATATTGTACAGAATATTGTAAAAATACTGCAATTTGGAAAGCATTCCCTACAGTTGAAACTCAGACCTGTTTTGTTTATGCAAGAGAAGGTGAAGGGATGAAATTACTATCAAAAGATAGGTATTTGATTTGATGGAAAAAGTTGTGGGAGGGCCTTGTGAATGAAAGCCAAATTTGAATGAAACAGTTACAGACAAGATCTAATTTTTAGGTTTTCTACTGAATGTTTGAACGTCTGCCCTTCATTCACTTCCTGTTTAATAAGCTGCAGCCACTTTTGGACAGAACTTCAAGTTTGAGAAACGTGTGGTTAGACCGTAACTGACTGCTGTAGAAGTTAGGTCTAAACCAAATCACAAATAATAAATGGAGATAAATGATATTAAGAGGAGACTTTACATTCATTGGTTTGAGGCCTGACTCATGGTCCACAGAAAACTTAATTAAATACGCAACCCAGCAGTGGTGCTGTAATCACAGAAGCAAAATCCTAGGTTAGTTGACAAGGAAGTCAATAGTTGGCATTAACTTCAGGGGAATTAGACATGGATTAGGCACCATATGGTGTGTTTGAAGTCTAATGCAGTAGTCAGAAGAACCTGACTGCTCTTTAAGCTGTCCATTTGCTGCTGAGGTACTGTCTACTTCTGATTTTCTGATTAGAGAACTACTTCCTGAGCATTATTTTAGAAGACATATAGGGTTTTTTTATTTATTTATTTTTTTTAGCTTTACAGAATTCCAAATTTCTAACTTCTTTAATTTCTGAGAACATTTAAGATACCTTGTTTTGAGAAGGATTTGCACTTTCTTCAGGTCAGAAAGTGGAGAAGGTGTTCCCCACAGTTGATTGTCCTGCTTATAATAATTTGAAAAATGTATGTTGATATGGAAGGAAGCTTGATCATTAGATGTATGTCAAAACCAAATAATTGTGAAATACATGCTTTTTGGAGATCTGAAATGTGAACAACTCAATTTTCTGGTTCTTTATTATTACATCAGTGATGTAATTTGGTTGCTCTGTTGTTTCCATTTAAACAATCATATAAATATTCCCTTCATGGTTTTTCAGATTCAGTCAATGATTCTTGCTAGCCTTTCTTACAGATAACTTAAAAGATGCTTGTTATTACATGATAAATGCAATTGGAGGAAAAAGTGATTCCATATAATTTAATTTTTGTGTGCTTTAGGGAAGCTGGGAGAAACGAATCTTAAAAAGTCTAAACAGCATGTGCACAGAACTCGGTATCCCATTAGCACAGAAGGTAATGTATTAACTTTCTGATTCCAAACTGACAGTTTTTGGAAATTAAGCCTCATCTTGCACACTTGTAACATAATGTTCATTTTACACATGGTTATTAAGAGCAGAAAGGCTGTTATTCAGGCAATTCTAATGCAGAATAATTTTTGGGGATAGTAGCAATGTTCGCAGCACCTCAACGTGGGAGAAGATGGAAGTCTATAAGTACATCTTCCTCTTTGCTGTTGCAGTAATTATCCTCTTGAGGAAGCATCAGTATGTTGTGAAGCTAATTGCTATTTTTATTGCTTCTATTAGAGCATTTTTCTCTGCAGACTCAGCTGTGTAACTTCTAATTGTACAGCCTGTACACAATATAGATAAACTTTCTGTACTGGAGGAAACTTTATTGAACAGGTACTTTGGAGAGAGGTACTGATTGGTATATTGCTAATTTCAATGTCATTCATTCTGCTCTGTTTTAGTTCAGTTTTTATTAATTTAGAGACCTTTAATTTTAAAGATCAGGGAATTGGGAAATAATGGAAGTAAGTTTAAGGATACAGCTGTGTTTGCTTTTCGTGACAGTATCAGGGACAGGAATTTGATGATGAAGTCCAATAGCTCGATGGAGCTATCTTTAATAATATGAAACTGACTACTAAACAGCCTAAAATTAATTAGTAAGCACCTGGGCTCCTTTTTTCCTTGAACTGGAATTTGGACTTTCTACAGTAGAATAACCCTTCAGGCTGGGGATAATTTGTAAGCAAAATAGCAAAATAAGTTTGTGTTGCTAGTGCAATCTTTTTTTTTTAATATGTCACATTAATTTATATGTTTGAAATAGGCATGGTTTTACTCATTCTATTAAAAAAAAGAAGAGTTACTTTCTTGTGCCTTTCAGAGGCCTGCAAGTGAACAGAAAGAACTGCTTAATAAATGGAATGAAATGGGAACTGATGAGCCAGGTAAGATCCACTAAATTTATGTGCATTAAATTTTTGTACGTGGAAAAATAGCATATACATTTTATTTATCAGTCAAAGATCAATGTAATCACTTCAAGATAAACTGATTTAAATATTTTTTCTCATTGGTAATGTTTCATTATGCATAAATAAATATTCATTTCACTGTTTTTTTTGGTTCAAATTATTCATTAGCTTTGAATCATCACAGAGAGGTTATGGTATAATGCTCCTCATTCCAGTGCTTGAGGGAAGTATTCAGCTAGGATACAGCTCCTCTTAGTGTTAGCTCAGGCTAATAGAAAGAAGGTGCTCAGAACTTCAGATAATTAAACTCAGACATTTTATTAATAACAGGACTTCAGATAATTAAGCTCAGACATTTTATTAATAAAATACAAAAATATAATTTGCACAGAATAGTCAGTTACATTACACTTTTGGAGAGCAAGGATAACTGCCTTGGTGACGGCCATGTTCCTTAAATTATTTTTGCAAAGGTACTGGTTTGTATTGCAGAACCATCTCTGTGATCACAAACACCTTTCATGGATCATTTATGGCTAGCCCCTATTTTTTGATTGACAGCAGTATATTTAATTCAACAATGTATTCTGTTAAAAAAAACCCAAAAAACAAACCAAAACTCTTGAAAATCATATCTGTCCCATATCTGAGAACAGTTCAATCCAAAGACTGTAATGTTTGGAGAATATGTGGTGGTTGTAGCCATGATATCTGTGATAATATTCATTTAATCTTTGCTCTAATCTTATTTCAGATCTAAGTCTCTTCCGCCCTGTTTATGCACCTAAAGATTTTCTTGAGGTAAGCATTTATGAAACAATGACTCAGCCATTGACTTGGATCCATTATAGTCTTTTATGTCAAGTAGGAAAAATAAGTAAGTGTATTTCAAACAATTTGTCCTTTACAGCAACTGAAATTTGGCATATTTCTGACAAACTTGTCTTTTTCTAAAGAGCAGTTTGGAGCTAACTTTGTTCCTCCTGAGACTCATTCTCCATCTGATTTTATAAATAAATTTACATTTTAAAGTGCAATGTTAAACTGATAATTTAATATTTTCTGCTTTTTTATTTCATAAATTGACCTTTTCCTTTGCCTCCTTAAAAATTTGTGTTCCTTTTGATTTTGAAAAAGTTGATGTACAATTTGATATTTAGGCCTGTATATACGATAGTTGGAGGAAACGGTTTTACGCGGAGTGTACTGTTTGTAATACTGATGATGTTAAGAAGAGTTCTGAATGTAAATTTCTCAGTATACCCAAGGAATGACAGCTGCTATTTTTCAGGTACTGATGAATCTTCGAAACCCAAATTATGAAAATGGAGATCAGCCTAGTTTCAGAAATCATCTGGGGCTAATTCAGGTTCCTCTAAAAGTTAAAGATATCCCAGAATTGGCAAGTATATTTTTTCTTACAAGGGGTTTCTATCATAATTATTTTGCCTTGGTAATAAATAAGATTCTAAAAAATAAGGGAGAATTTTAGTATAATGATAAGTTTCTCCTTTTGAAAGTATAAACCAATTTAAACAAGTAGTTAAAATACAGGGCATAAGAAAGTTTTATGAAAAGGCATTTTTAATGAAAAATAAAACTAAACAGCAAATTACCTGCAAGTAGGAAGGTTTTTATTTTATGCCACATAGGTTTGATTTATGACAAAAATGTACTTCTGTATGTGTTGTTCACTTACTCTTTTTTTTTTAGTGTAGTTTATATTAATTCGAGAGTTCTGTTTAATGCTGTACAAGATCAGTAACCCGATAACATGTTAGCTTCTGATTTTCTTGTCAGTGTAATTTTAAATCTCTTTATTGTCAGATTGTAAATGAAAGGAGATGCTTGGGTATAATTGGAAAATAGGAGAGCTCTTAATGTTCAGTGATAAGTCTCATGATGATTTTATGCCAGTAGAAAAACTGGCACCTGGATTGGAAAAGAGCAGAGAACTAGAGATGCTTAAGCTGATCTTTAATTTACCACTTTATTACATCCAGGTGTAGCTCATAGTTGACATGGAAACTGGGGCCTATAACTAAAACTAGAGTAGGAATTGATGTGAGATTCCTCTCTTTAAAAACCTGAGCTCATATTTTGTAATTAGGCACTTAAAAGAGCTATGTTTGGTTTAGAAAATATTTGCATTAAGCCTTCAGAAGACATCTCTGGTGATTTAGAGAATTAAACATTGTTAATTACTGTTTTATGGTTTTGTTTCTTTTCAGAAAGAAGACTTCGCTGAACTAGGCTTAAATATAGGACAGCTGGGTATTGATGATTCAGCACAAGTGCCTCCTGGTTAGCTAATGCTGTGCTTCAGTCATTTAAATAGAACACTAATGAGTGGAATACTTTGCAATTATCAAGTAATTTGTATATTTTCCCCATAATAAACCATAAATATTTGTTCTGTAACTGTGATTGTAGTTATTTTCTTAGTAAAACATAGCTAATAATAGAAAGCATTGTAAATATGAAGGGTCAGATTTGGAGAAGATGCAAAATCATCACCTTAAGTTGAAAAATATGTTAATTTCAGTGTCTTTGAAACTTCAGGGTCAAAAGTACCGAATTATCTGTCTCCAAAAATACAGAAAATATCAATAAATGTTAAGCTAACGAACAGATATGCATGTATCACAGAATGGTTTGGGATTGGAAGGAACCTTAAAGATCATCTAGTTCCAACCCTCCTGCCATAGGCAGGGATACTTGCTACTACTGGACCAGGTTGCTCAAACTCTCTGTGGAAATATATGGAAATATCCATATATTAATATTAAGGAGCTTTAGAAGTGCATAGTTTCTGTTGGTTTTCCACGTGTGCATTTATTCCTGTCTAACAGATTTGTAAATGGTCTGTCCATATCAAAATGAAAAATGCTGTGGTATCAGCTGATTTTTTGTTTTAAGTGGAAAGTTACATTATTAAAAGTCTACTTGCATGTAGTACTTTGATACTTGTGTCCTTCAGACAAAAAAAAATCTGTAGTATGATTCTTAGTTTTTGAAAACGAAGACTGATGCTGATGCAGATTAATTTTTAGTGATATTAGCAGTAAAAATCAGCTGAATGTAATAGAGTCATGGAATAGTTCGGGTTGGAAAGGACCTTAAGATCATCTAGTTCCAGCCCCCCTGCCATGGGCAGGAACACCTCCCACTAAACCATATCACCCAAGGCTGTGTCCAACCTGGCCTTGAAGACTGCCAGGGATGGAGCATTCACAACTTCCCTGGGCAACCCATTTCAGTGCATGGAGTAAAATTATGCAGACCACTACTGGCTGGAGTATCTTTATTTTTTCATTTATTCTTTGCCATTCTTTTCTATTTATTTTTTAGAGTTCTTTGAAAATGAACATGTACGTGTTGGACAGAAAGGTATGGATCTGTTTTCATCTGTAATTAACTGAGTAGTTAGGAATACATTTAGAAAATTTGTATCTGTTACGTGTACCTCTTAGAATTTTAAGAAATTAGACTAATATAAAGCATGCCAGCAGTACCTTTGTAATTTAGAGAGAGACAGTCAGTAATACTGTTGTTATGTAGACAGAGACAGAAAAGCAAGCATTTGCAGTCTACTGGTAGCTACCAGATGCATGGCTCCACAGATATTTCATTAAAAATGAAATAGGAAGCATAGAGACATAACTTTTTGATAATAACTTATGCCACTACTGAATTTCATTTTAAAATCAAAAGACTCTGGACTCCCTTCTCTGCACACAAAGTTCTCATTAGTGTAATGGGATTTACGCCTGTGCGTCAAAACAGTCTTTTTAATGGTTATTTGCAATTGTAGAGCTCGCTAAATATTGCAGTACTTAGCCACTGTGGGAAATTCACTCATTTGTCTTTGTATATTGCTTTTTCTGAAGAAGTTTTTTTGTAGGTTAAGAACTAACCTACCAAAGAAAAGAAAAGATAAAAAGAAATACAGGAGGAACGTTTGGAATTCATCCATATCTGCACCTTGCAGTCTCTTGCAATTCCTGCTAAATATTATCACCATCAAAGAAAATAGAGTGGATGCCATCCAGAAAGTCCTCCATGCTTTTTTTTTTTGTTGCAGTAACAAAACAGTGACCTTTCTTTCTTCTCCTTTTGTGGTCCTCTTTCTGTCCCTTATCATCTGTTTTCTGATCCAAGGGCAACTCATTAGGTTTCTGTCTATCTCTCTCTTCTTTTCCTGTTTTTCAAATAAACTCCCCAACCGGACTTCTTGAGCCAGCCATTCAACACCATAATATAATTCTCACTCCTCACCTCTTGTCTGTGTAGAGCAGCCACTGTTACAGATACTGTGTTAGCTTTTCCTATATGCAAAGACACAAAATTTTGTAAAAACATAGGTTGAGAGTCTTTTCCATAAACTGAAATCTCAGTTCATTCAGTGTGAATCTTACTGAGTGCTCTGTTGGGTGTTTTTTATGACTTTGGTTACCATTGATATATTGATTTTGATTTTACAATAGATGTAGTGTCAAAATTGGGGAATTTTCCTTATTGAATATAGCAAACCCCATCTTGTATATAGCAAACCTACTTTTTAATGTTTTGTGTCTTAGTAAGAAAAAAAATTAAGGTAAACTCTCATGGACACTGAGATGAGTCAGTGTCTTATTAAAGTTTTGTGGGGAATATAAGACTGTTTTTAGTTTTTGCCCTCTTAGTTCAGGAAGAAGGGATCACACACCATCTGTGTTAAAGCTATGCAGGTTAAACAGAAAATTGGCAGGCTCTTCTATTCTGTATCTAAGATGAGAAGGAAGGAGGGAGGAATCAATTAAATAGATTTATAATTTCAAACCTCAGCCTTCAAAGTCATGACCAGACAGATACTGTGAATACTGAATTTAGTGAAATTCAGAAAAGCAAGTTGTTTCTGAGAGACTTCAGAAAAATCTGAGAATATGGATTTCAGAAGTTCTGAGTACCAGTACAACACCTGTCTAACGTCTAGATAGTATCACAAAGCATTCTCCCAGTTCTCTCTGTTTTGAAAGACATTTCAAGTATCACAGTATAGTTAATCACATAACCTTGATGACAAACCACACTTCTACTACATTAGGATAGCTGAAGATGCATGTCTCAAGTTTATTGATTAAATAAGGAGATGATTATAGAATCATACAACAGTTTGTGCTGGAAGGGACCTTAAAGGTCATCCACTTCCAACCCCCTTCCATGGGTAGGGACATCTTCCACTAGACCAGGTCTCTCAAGGGCCCATCCAGCCTGGCTTAAAACACTTCAGGGATGGGGCAGCACAACTTCTCTGGGCAACCTCTAGTATCTCACCACCCTCACAGTACAGAGCTTCTCTCTAATACCTGCTCGAAGGTATCTACAGTACTATTTTCAGGATGAGGCCCTTGTGACAAGAGTAGCTAGCCTAAAGTTTCACAACAGTGACCCATCTAAACAAACCTGTCAACAGTAGATTGTTTGTTTTATGTCATCCTGAAGGAAAAACAAAGTCTTTGAGGAAGAAAGTCTTTATCCTCCAGAGTATGTATACCAATAGTGAGAGAACATGATACTAAACTTAAAATGGAAAATTCTTGCCCCACGGTTATCTGTGAAGATATTTGTATAGTTCACATAAAAATAGAGAAGTCAAAAAAACAGAATGAGTGGCACTCTCCTATTTGAACTGAGATACCACTCATAGTTAAACAATTATTTTGTGGCTATATACAGCTGGTTTTTCCACTTGTTGGCAGCCTGCTGGTTGCAGTTAGCTTCAATATAGTCATAGATACATACTGAGAGATAGATACTAAGTGCTATTTTATGACAGAAGGTAGTACAGTCTTGACTATTAACACCAATTGCCTTGTTTCCTGGGGAACTACTTCAAAATTGCTTTGTGGAAACAGACCTTTTAGATATTTTCTAAATGCTAATGCTTAAAGCATGGTAAACCAGTTTGTAAAGTAAAAAATTTAAGTTTTTGATAATCTGATAAACTTCAGAAGTCTTAAACATCAATTCCTTACCTGCTTTGTTTCTTACAGTTTTAGCAGAGCAAGATAGTGCTGCAGCTCAACAATATGTTCGTCAGGGATGTCCAACAGCACTCCGAGCTGATCTGTGGGCTCTCATTCTCAATATTTCTAATCAGCCAGAGGTAAGAAGCAAAGTGAGAATAAAATATGAAGACCAGGTGAAAATATGAAAGCTCAAGCACATGTGTTCTAGTGATCTTTTTCCAAAATAATTATGTTTTGCTGAATCATCACAGAAACGGATAAACATTTTATGAGAAATATACATTTCTGTAAAAAAAAGAAAACAACTCCATGCTGTGAAGTCTTTCACAGATGAAGTCTTTCAGGCTCTTCCCTAATTTTTTTAACAGATACATGAGCAAAATACTTAGGAACAAACTATTAAATTGATCTGGCTAGCTCCTGAGGTTTTCTTGTATGGTGCTGGCTTTTTTTGAGAAGGGGGCAAGATTAAAGTCCTGAAAAGAAGACTGAACCTCTTTTACCTTTGCTGAGTTTTATAAAAAGATGTGCTATACCTTTTTCCTGGTTTTTTGAATCTCTTGTGATATGGTTAGGGTTGGAAGGGACCTTAAAGATATCTTGTAAATTGCTTCGTATGTTATTGCATATGTTCGATACATGTACAATCTAAAAGATAAGAAAACCTGATAATATGTGGACAGTTTTCATACCCCCTTGTACAGCAGCAGTTTTTTGTAGTACTTTGTATTTGACTCAAGTCCTCAACATTTAAATCTTTTGCAGTATCCAAAGCCATACTATAGCAAATATATCTAATCTACCTTAAAAAGTTACATCCTATATAAATCTTTGCAGAATTGTGAGTAGTTTGATGGGAGGCTTTTGTTGCAATAAAAAATAACATTCATTAATTTGCTCATGAATGTAAGTATTTTAGTGTCTCATATCCTTTGAGGATGTAGCCATTTTCTTGTAATACCCAGACATTTATTGGTAACTACTTAAGGCAATCGTAAGATGGTGCCCTTAGAAACAAACGTAAATCTTGTTCATTGACAGTTCACCTGAGGAATTGAAGTTATTTGGTCTGGTATTAGAATTACTTAGTTTATTCCTTTCTGAAAAAATAAAATAGGTTGGTTTTTTGGTTTTAAGTTTGAATTCTCTGTAGAAGAAAGAGCTGTTGAAATAATGAAATCCTGTACATCTTACTTAAGATGCTCAACACTAGATTTAAGTTATTTTTAATTATCAGAACAGCTTGAATTTTGGAAGTCTTTATAGAGCAGGAATATGAGAGGTGTGAAATTAATGTTGGTTACATTGCATGTATTTATGTTCTGTTAAACACTGCATGCTCTAAGAGCATTTTCATTTTAATGTGGAAAATGAAATAATTGATTAAAAAAAAAGCCAGATATTCTGTTTGGATTGGTGAAAGTCAAGATAATAATCAGAAAGATTACAAAATATTCTATGTTCATGTGAAGCATGAGTTGTTACAGAAATAGAGTTATTAAAATCCATTTCCTTGAAATTCACATGGACAATTTTCAAGTTACCGTTTTTAAAGAGGAACAAGCCATGTCTGTCTATTAATATCTTTGCCAGCCACTCTGTTAGTTCCTTTAAAAGCTAACTCTAGTTTATAGGTTTTTTTAATATGTGTTTATACTATGCATGAAGAGTGAATATTTTAGACGTTCTCAAAAGGTTAGTCTACTGTGAGTTTATTAACTCCATTTACTGTTAGATAACATGGAGAACAGTATGCTAATTGATCACAAGTGCCGTGTATGTGCCTTTACTGTGTAATAAATGGTAATTTATCTCCAACTTACTGCAAGGATGCATGTAGTTATGTGTCAGGGCAGCTATTGCGTTCTCATTGACATAATATTTTATATTGAGATAACTTTCTACGCACTTAGCAAATGGTACTTGTGAACTAGAGATTAAGAAGAACAAAATTGTATGCACATTCAGTATTCTGGGATGTGGTGCAGTGGACATTCTTCTTTAGGAGACATTCTGAAGGGTCCAGAGCCTTGGGACGAAACTGAGTGGACTGTGTGCAGGGAGTTGTGGGTGAGGCAGTATTTTGTGATGATACTGAAAGAACCTTAGAAAGATGAGTGTAAGTGGGTGGAAAATGGTAATAATAACATCAAGAAAAAGTGGTAAGTAAGGATGGATGAAGTGATGCTGACTGAAAAATTGTCACTGCTTTGAGATTGTTGAAATAAAGGTTTAGGAAAGGGTAAAGTACAAAATCAACCCTCCCTCGCAACAGAGAACAGAAATTATCAAGTCTGTGGACAAGATATCCTATGTTGAAGAAATTCATCTAAGCTGGTGATGTAAGTGCATATGAATGTTTTTCTGTCATGTTAAACTGAGACTGTATCTTCTAATGCAACAGCTATTGGAGCCTCTTATCTTATTTTCCAAGACTATTTTTGCATAGTATAGTATAGTATTTGTTATCCTGGGCTCTAAGCTACAGTTGTTTTATGGACTTTGAGTACGAAAAAAATAAATGCACTTAAAGGATAGGCTTTCTGACTGAGACCAAGCAGGCTGCCCGTAGATCAGGCAAGAGAGCACACTGATTGCTGTAGCTATGTTATAAGTTAGATGTCTATAGTTCATTTTAAGCATTGCATTCATTAGCATTTCATAGAGATAAGGCTGTAACTACTGCCAGAATGCTAATGCCCTGAGACATTCTTCTTGCATATACTGAATACACTGCTTTTTTTTTTTTTTTTAAGTATAGCAAAGCACTTTTCATATACATGTGGCTGGTTTATGATCTACTGTATTTTGTATAGACTTTATTGATTTATCTAACATTTATCTGCCTCTCATGTACTTTTTCTCTGCTGGAGTTACAGTGTGTGGTTGCAGAGATTTCATGCTGTAATATTTCTGATTTGCAGTTCAGGCTCTATTCTGTTTATAGTTGTATGAATCTATAACTCATTAGGACTGTGAATTTCCTTTTTTTAATGTAAAACATTATGAGGGTTTGGTATGGGCATCATGGTGTGTATTAGCTTCCTATATTGTTTGGAAAATTTTATTCAGTAAAGCTCAGCCTCTGTATAAAGCTAGTATAGAGCCAAGCAAGAGACAATATTAGCAATCTAGCATCGCAATCATAAAAAATGATAAACTCTAAGCTCTATATGCAGGTTTATTTAGAAATGCATAAACACATTGCTTGATGATGAATTGTTGGTTTTCATTTGTAATGGTACATTTTAGTGGATTGTGTTAAAAGAGAATTTTGAAAGTTGCAAAGTCAAACATTTAAAAGCCAAACAGTGTCACTGTTAATACTGTCTCTGCAACCAGTCCAGTTTGCTGTTTTATGTGTAAATATACATTTTAGTGTACAATCTTGAATCACACAATCATAGTTTTTTCATGGGGAAAGTCTGCCTCATAGATTGCACAAAATGGATGGCACACTCTTACTGAGAATCTGTTAAATTTTTTCCCTTCTATTTCCTATGATTTATGCACTGCATGCTGTTCAAGCAGTGCTTAGAAAACAAAATTGTTTATTATCTCATAGGGTTTTTTTCCCCTCTAGTTTTTTCTGAGTTAATAGGTTGAAAATAAATCTGAATAATAATTCTGAATATTCCAGGTGCAAAAATGAGTAGTGCTTTGCTTTACTACGGCTTTTACTGAATGTAATGAATGTTACTTCATAGGTTTGAAAAGTTTAATAAATAGGCAAGGTGGTAGGTCCATAATGGAGCAGTATGTAACTCTGTGCCTTATCATTTTTTTTTAGGTTATGATCAGTAGCCTAAGGTACCCACTGTACCATTCAAACAGCAGAGAAACTAGTAGCAATAATGTACTGTTACCATCTTTGACTAGAGAAGAATGTACTTTACAAGTAGATTTCATGGGTGTATGGTAAAAGGAGAGTCAGCTTTGATCCTCTTCAAGGATTTGCCAAGAGGGAATTTCTTTAACTCTTTTGTCCATTATCTCTTTGCTTAATCTGGCTTGGTTTTGGTTTGTACTTGTTTCTGGCACTTCTGTTCCAAAATCTGTAGCTCACCTAATTAATGCTGATTGCCATTTTTTAAGCTTCATCCAGTTCCCACAAATCTTAGTGTTTTTTCTTTCTAGACTCCTTAGTGTCAGTCTTTCTTCACATTCCTTCAATGTGAAGAAATGGATGCTTCACTCATCCGTTGCTTGAATTAGATTTGAGAGGCAAGTATAGATAGTGCAATAGCATGACAAGGGTAACCTAGGAGTCATTCATGAGCTGCCATAGTTCATCAGTAAATGTGCAGCTTCAGCGCCAAGGATTTCATGACAGGCCACAGCTGGACTGTGCCTGCACAGAGGATGCTGAATTACCAAAACCTTAATTTCAGAGAATGTGAATCGTCAAACTGTGCTTAAACTAGATTTGCTGTGTAATGTTGAAAGTTACTCTTCTCTCTTGCCAGTGTGCTGCTTTCAGAGCTCCCTTTTCCTTATGCTGTCAGGCAGATACAGTATGATGGGTTTGGGTGGGAATTGTGGTATGTAGCTTTATAAGGTCAAGAGGGGTAAGCATTGCAGTACTGAAAGCTACAGTCTATATAAAAATGCAACATTTTTTAAAAGGAAAAAGTTTACAAATCAAGGTTATGTTAAAATTTGGCAGACAGAGAAGAAAGGTTGAATCAGGTGAAAATCACAAGATTTTGTCTTTATAGTAAGTTTAATTAAGTTCTTAGTGTAATTTTAGGCTAAGAAAGATGCCACTTTTTTGGGCACTCCTGAAACTTGAAGAAATGCAGCCAATAAAATAGTAAAATGAGACCTGAATCTTTTTTGCAGCCTGGGTAAAGCTTTTAGAAAGTGAGAAAAACTGATCACAGAGAGTCATGTGACTTGAAAGTAAATCTGTGACCAATCTTATTTATGCTTCAGATATAAGGAAGAAATTATTAATACAGCATGAATCACACGCCTCTTGTCTTACTAAGAGGCATGGGTAAGATCCTCTTGTAGGCAACTTATGGCTGAAAAACTAGCATGATTCCCAAGCCCAGACTTTTATTTTGCATCACAATAATCACAATTTAAGAGAAAATGAATGATGAGTACTGAGTTAAAACCTTTAGTCCTAGAATGGTTATGACTGGTTTCGCCTTACCAAGTCCCTTTTTAGTGATTTCTGATTTGTTTCCCAAGCTTTTTCATGTCAGTTCTAGTTCAGGTGCACAGCTTCTCCTTCTGCTGTTTTTACCAAATTACTGAACTTTTAAAATATTTAAGTATTATTTTACTCTGCTGTCCTGGGTTCGGCAGTGGCAGTCGTTTTTCTCCTTCTTGGTAGCTGGTGCGGAGCTGTGTTTTTTGACTTTCGGCTTGGGAACAGTGCTGATAACACCAATGTTTTGGTTACTGCTTAGTACGTTTTGGTCTGGCCAAGGACTTTCTGAGTCTCATGCTCTGCCAGGGAGGAGGGTAAGCCGGGAGGAAGCAGAGACAGGGCATCTGACCCAAACTGACCAAAGAGGTATTCCATAGCATAGCACGTCATGCCCAGAAGGTAAAAACTGGGGGCAGAAACACAGCAGAGGGTAGTTCACAGCTCGGTCGCCGGGTGGTGAGCATTTGTATCCTCTTCCCTTGTATTTTCCCTGGTCAGTGGGGCACGAAGGGTTGAGATAACGACAGGATTGATAGTCGCTCATCACAGTGCTGATTTATGGGCTCTCAAAGTTGTTGTTCTGGTTCTCACAGGCTCAGCATGCGATACTTCACTTACATCTGTTTTTGATTATGTTAGCATTCTTCAGACATGGGTTTTGGGTTAAGGTTCTTGTTACATTGTACTTTATTGCAGTAACTTGTGATACAGTAGACTCAGTGATCATGAAACTGATCCGGCTTTTGTTCCCAGTGTGGCCTCCGACTCTATGCTTTGGAAGGTATATAATAGAGGTTATTCGCAATCACATTTTTTTTCACCTTGGGGGACCAACCTACGAAGGATACATTCTTTTATGCTCCCGGCCCCCCCACCAAACTGTTTACAGCATCGTTTGAGAATTTTGAAGGTTTTAAATGGCTTTTAGATACCCTTGAGCCCGGCTTGATGGTTGTGGCGGGGATTGCCATGTTAGCGTGCATACAGAGTGTGCTTTACCCACGAGCATTTCATCTGGTCCCAGGAGTTATGCAGAGTCAGGTTTGGGCCTTGTCTAGGATTAGACGACGATATAGGAGGACCAAGAGATTTTCCCTGAGGCTGGATAGTCAGGAGTGGCAGGGTGTGTGGGATACTATGGGCAAGTATCTAGGCCAGTGGGCTCCCCCAGTGCTTTGGAACTTCACCAGCGAACAAATGCAAAATCCAGAAGAATTAGTAAAACACTTAAAGGAGGTGTGTTGTCAGTCTGGTCACACCCGAGACGGACAAATCATGGCAACATGCTGGGGCTTGGCCTATGCTTACAGAGCCTTGTTCAACACCATCCAGCACCTTCAAAAAGGAAGAAATGTCTCAGGATCTGAGGGCTCCTGCACTGTAACAGACAGTGCAGCTACTCCAGCTCCAAGCACAGCAGCTACACCATCCCCAGGGAAAATACAAGGAAGAGTTTTGAGTTGTGTTTGAAGCTTTAGTTCATGCTGAAATTAAAGCAGCATCAGCAAATGGTGTTTGATTTTCTCAGTAATGACCAAATTGCCATAGTGGGGTTTTCTAAGAGTAAAGGCAAAACTAGCTATTTCTTCTGAAAAAAGAAAAGTTGATGAACTGTTGACCCTTTTCATTTAAGATTATATTGAAGAAAGTGTTCAACTAACTTATAAAGAACTTGCATTCTGGGAGTTGCTGAAGAATCTGAGCCCAGTTGTTGTTTCTTTTAAGACAGTGCCCAAAACATAATGTTGCTTATTCTTGCCACCTTTTTCATTGCGTAAAATATTTACCCTAACTGAAACAAATTGAGGAAAATTGAGAAGGATATGTATTTCTGAAATTGTGCATACTGTTGGTTAAATCATTCAAATCTCTGTTTTCAGACAGTATTTGTCCATATTCTTACAAGTAGGTTGTTTTCTAAAATCAGTGCACAAGGTAGGAAATTAAAAGTTTCTACACTATAACTTTGCCAAAGCAAAAATATATGTTACAAAGTGCCTGTGACATTCTGGATTAACAATTAGCAAATCCCCTGTTCTGTGTTTAAAGTATTGAATTTATATTTCTTTTGGCAGACTTCTGGGGTTATTTTGTGGATGATACTATTCACTGCCTATTGGTATTGCAATTAACATAATTATTTATGTTTCAATTAATGCAGTTGAATAAAAGCATAGGAAGCTAATAAACATTTTAAGAAATTAATGACAATTGTAGTTCAGTGTGATGCCATAAACAAAACTGCACTGAAACTAGTACTGTAAATTCATGGTGTCAGTGGAGTAGAGCATCATTTATGAATATCTTTTTTGTTGCCCAGAAATCTGTTCTTTATACATTCAGTAAAGTCATTCCTTGCGTACCAAATCATTAAATCTATTCCAGGTGTGAATAAATCAGCTGCAATTAAATTTAATACCAAGTTATTCTGACTGTTAAGCTGAATGGTGCCAGTACTTAAAATGATTAGTTTTTAGTTGTGACTTTAAATAATTTTCATAATAACAGGAAAATCTATGGACTCTTGTAAGCAAGTGTAAAACATAATTGAAAGGCTTTCTAATTGGAAACAATTTACTGGTACAGGTTGACCATGGAAGTTGTGGATGCTCTGTCCCTTGAAGTGTTCAAGCCTGGGCTGGACAGGGCCTTGAGCAGCCTGGTCTAAGGGAAGGTGCTGGAACTAGATGATCTTTAAGTTCCCTTCAAACCCTAACCAGTCTAAGATTCTGTGATAATTTAGGATGGAGAAGCTTAGCACAGAACACTAGTGATAAAGTTCATTTGTGGCTTGGACCCAGTGTGTGACCTCAAATGAAAGTATTTTAAGAAGAAAACTTGTTTCTGTCTATGAATTTAAAGTGTGCTTTATAGGTGTGTCACAAAAGATTACTCATTATTTCATACCACTTTCATCTCCCACTTCCAAACAGCCTTTAGCAGTTCAAGGAAGTTCTAGAGAACTGAAAATTACGGAATACTAACAGGGAAAGCATAAGGTCATTAGAATCTCTTTCCCAAGTTACAATAGATTAGTAGTTGCATTATCTAGTACTCTTGTACCCATGAGTTTCAGTGTAGCATTCTTTATGCAGGAGTACTTTCCTGTGCAACAGAAACAGTTAATCATGCTGTCTGTCTGCTTAGCAGGAAAAAGAAGTTTGGATTGTTATAATTTTTTTATATTAGATTCTTCTGTTCTAATATATACAGTCATTTGAGATGGAAAAAAAAGCCTTTTAATGTTATTAATTTGGCAGTGTTACACTTAATTAGACTATGGCATTGATACTTTAAAATTGTGTCTTTAATATTAGAGTTAGTTCTCTGTCGCTTTCTTTAAAGCTATTATATTTGCATAGTGATATATTCATACTGCAAATAATTTACATTTAGTTAATATTTATGTCTGATTCTTTGTAAAGAAATAGTGCAGTATTCATACCTCTGCTTTTTGTTTCTCAGAAAGAAAAATGCAAGCATTTTCCCTATGGTATTTATAAGTGGTTAATAAGCAGAGGGTTTGTCCTTGTTTCAACTTTTAGTTTAACAATATATCAATTCTAGTATTTTTTAATTGTATACTAGTCACCATTTCTCAGGTTTGGGTTAATACAAAGAACACTTTGAGTGTTCCCTGGCCTTCTCGTTTTTTCTTTGTTTTTTCTTTTTTTTTTTTTCTTTTTTTCTTTTTTTTTCTTTCTTTTCAATTTTCTCCTCTCAAAATTCCATCTTACTTCCCATTTGCTTTTTAAATCCGTACTCCAGACTAACCCTTTTTGCAAATAAATCAGGAGTAAATGTTATGTAAAGAATATATTGGACTATGCAAGCCTTTGTGTGGTGTCCACAGAGACACTGAAATCCGAATAGTTTTGTGAAGTGGGAAGGAGCTTTGGGACTCCTGATTTAGCTTATGAGAGATTTCAAATCCATCTGAAGCTGTGTTATTCAATCAGAAACTGTTATTCAATTGTATAATGGCAGAGAGGTGTTTAGAGATTTGGAATTACATGATGATAGTACGATACTTAATTTTTTCCTTTGCAAGCTCCTTCTAAGAAGAAAGAGATGAAATAAACAAAAGCAGAGAAGTGCTTGTTCTGATTCTTTCACATCATTTCACCCTTGTGTAGTATGTTCTGTAGACATTGGGAAGTAATTGGAGTTTAAAAAAAGGTCTGAGTTCTTTATATGCTTCGCAAGATTTTTTTAATATATATACGCAGTTTCATCTTTACACAAATTTAAACAAGTTGGAGAATCAGATTAACATCAGATACTTGCAGCAACTCACTAGTGCTAGAAGATATGCCAGAACCTGTTGGTGGAGGGGTACGTGAAAATAGAGGGTAACAAAGGAAAAAATAGTAATGATTTTGAGCGTTGAAAATGTTTTCTGTGTAGAAAGACCCAAAGGTTGGAAATGCATATCACTTATTTGAACTAGTTACTTCATTCTCATTGATTATCTAAAGGGGAAGTAATTTTCTTATGTCTCAAGAATCTGCTTAATTTCTTAAGGCTTAAACTAGAATAAACCATTATAAAATGCTTCATAAATTATGCTGTAGGTTCTTCAGCTGTACACATGCTTATATGTATTTTTTTAGTAGTTAAGAATTGGCTTTGTTAGTTTAAATATTAAGTTGTGTCTCAGTCTGATGATGATAATATTTTTAATTTCAGGATATCTTGTACTATGAACAGCTTAAGTCAAATGTGATTCAGCACAACCTTTTAGTGGACAGTCTGATTTACAAAGTAAGTAATTCACTAAACAGTGATTAGGTGATTTATACAGTCATCTTGGTTTTTAAACAAAAAAAGTTAAATGGTTTCAATTCTGAATACTTTAATCATCAAGTTACTACAACATGTTTTAATTTTAAAATGTGGAGTATATGCTTAACTACAGCTCTTTTGTGATTCAGTGGTGAAACAGTGTCTTCTTCCGCTGTGTTAAGTTTAGCTTCTGTGGGAGTCTGAAACCAAAATACATCTTTTCAAGCTAACTGCTGTGCTTTTTTAATTACAGGATGTAAAGCTGACAGCAAGCAATGATGATTACTATTTTGTATTTGAGGATTATTTATATCAGGTATGTAGCTATTTTTTCCTTAGAAAAGCCTCAAAGTGTACTGCAGTAGGATTATATCCACTTTGAAGTAAGGGCTGCCTTTGTGTTTCATGTATAGGCAGAGTACAGCAGTAACCTAGACAGAACTGTTTGCTGGTTTACTTATACTTTCTGTTCTGAATAACAGTCTTACGCACTTAAACAGATTAGGTAGGACAGGCTTCTAAAGCTCATGCTCTGAAGGATTCTACACAATGTCTTTTTAATGCAGTTAATGAGAAAATATGAAGTCAGCTATATTCTTCCCCTCTCCAGCTTTGCAGTAATAAAATTATGAACATCTGTGGCTTGTAGAGATATTAAGATTTGACAAGTATATTCAGGATTCCAGTTATAAAAATACAGTGACCTACTGCAGTAAGCTTAAAAGATATTGTGTTGACATATTTTGAAATTGAAGACATTGATTCTGAATAAGGTGGTGATATGTATGGTTACTTTCAGGATTGATCTCATTCCAGAGCTGCTTCTAGCAATGGGGAACCCTGCTAATTTACAAAGAATTATCTTCATTACTGCCTGTCAAATGCCCTTAAATAGACGGAGATTACATTTCTGAATTTCCTAATATATAGTTGATTGCAGTGTCAACATAAATGTCATGCAGCAAACTTACCATTTTCACAGTGCTTTCAATTTCATTAGTCACATGCGTTAGGTTAGACTTGTTTAATTTTTCATTTTTGAGCTATGTGAAACTAAATTATTTTTTCTTTGATGGCAATAAGTAAAACTGCTAATAATTTAACTAAGCAAGAAACTGTCCTTAATGCTGTTTAGTCCATACAGATATAAAAATGTGCATTACTATTTAAGCATACTATTCAATCATGTCTGTGTATAATATTTTATCATAATAAGCATTTCAACTTTAATACTCAAAATTATATCCTCATTAAAGTATGGGGGTTTTTACTTAAGACTACTTACAGTATGAAGATCTGTATCTGAATTTGTTTCTGAATTAAAATTTGAAAAGTGATTATATAATGACAACTCAAACATTGATATTTATTCACTAAAATACTTACACATAGAAGTTTTTCTTGATTTAAGAGTCAAACATGATCTTCATTATTGTAACTTCTCTTCAACATAGGATGTTGAAAATCTTGTTCTTATTTCTGCTTTGTTCATTATATAGACTACTAAGGCATATTAATTAGGCATTAACTGGCAGTTCCAATAGACACAGTATGATAATCTATGGAGTATGAACTAGTATACAGTATAGTCTTTTGGTTTAAGACCATCAGAAATAGATTTTATTCATCATTCTTAATAACAGCACAGTTGAATATTTATTTTTTTATATATCTCTATTAACTAAAAGAATGATTACAGAATGAAAAACATAAAAATGACTTAATTATCCTTAGTAATTTGAAGGAGAGTCACCAAAAATATTTGAAAAATTGTCTGGTTTCACTGCAAGTCTTTGAGGCAAGAAATATCTCAAACTTCTGACTATTACTTGCACTAGGTTTGTTTGGTACTTTGTGGTATTCTTCAGACTCTTTTCTAGAAGCAAATTGTCAATTTTCCTTGATAATTTTCTCTTTCAGCCTGATTTGCAAATGCATTGATGCCAAATGATTTTGTTCTATGGCCCCTGGAAAAATTCTGCAGTATGAGTCACTCTGATATGGAATATTAATTATTGATTTCATATGATAACTGGGATTAAATATTGGCTAAATAAAATAGGTAATGAAAATGTTAGTTTAAGCCAGATGAATTATTTCTATGCTTCCACTGGGTTTGTGTTTTGATTCTTGGTTTTTTTTTTTCATGACTGTGTGCTGCCTCTGAATTTTCCAAGTCACTGAGAAAAATGTGCTGTTTGTCTCTCTATTACTTACCAGATAATGCATCCATCAAAATGAGAAAACTTGAGTGTAAAATAACAATGAGGATATTTGTTTGGATTATTAGTACCTCTTTTGTAGCATGCAATTCTTTTTGGGAAGAACACTGTGAAATTATGTCATTTATTTCCTTTAATAGCTTGGCTTTCTTTATCCCAAAGTTTGCATGTTTTCATTACTTCTTTGTAACTATTGAAATAGAATACAATTACTTTGAATATGTTAATTGATTTTTGATAAAAGCTTTAGCTTTGGGGTTTTTATTTATTTTTTCAGTCCTTTGAGATCCATAGCTTTCTTTTCAATTTTGATTATAAATGTCCAATAGTTTGTCAAACATTACTGTACTTAAAAGGGGTTTGTGGCATTTCTTTCTTTAGCATTATCATTTTGTGAATTAGAAACATAGTATGCGGTTTAATATGTGTTTAAATTCATTTTTTCATGCCAGAGGCTCAATTTGAATACTTCAGTCTTACATCCTGCATGATGACAACATGCAAAGAACTTTATCCAGTTTCTAGATATAGTCATAACTTACATTTGAGCTAGAGTCTATCTCTTATAAAGATGCAGAGTCTTAAAGACTTCCAGATACTGGTACTGGACACTGTATTCCTAAAAAAGGGGGGCCTCAAATGAAAGTTACATTCTTTCCCCTATGAGAGAAGATAATTAATGCCTCTCTTAGATTAGTTCCTTTTCTTTCACCTCAGTTAACATATACAGAGAATTACGTTTGCCTGTGTATTGTTATTGTCAGCTGTATTTTGGCAGCTACAAAAATGATTGTATATTGCACAAAAATAATATTTAGCTTAAACTGTTTGAGATAAAGAGCCTATTTATTTTTTAAAAGATGTTTGCATCTGAGAAATAGTTTTGAGATTCAGAAGAAGAAAAAGTCTCAAAATATGACCTGCTTCCATAAAAAATTGATAAAAGCAAGGATGTTCAGATGTCAGTGTTTTGGTTTTGCATGTTTCCTTTTGACAAACGCTGTTACCTGGTAAATATTTGCAATAACTAGTTAAAAGAAGAAGCCATTCGTTTTTCTGCGTAACAAATTATGTAGTGAAACGCCATCTAAAACGTTTCCACCTTTTCACCTTGGCTACAGTTAAAAGGCTACAGTTAAAGCAAACAGTTAAAATCTGCAAGAGCAGAGAAGATCTAAGGTAGGCAAAAAAGTCAGCAAGTTGAAGTCTGTCTTACTTCTGCCCTCTTGTGTACATTCTTAATGGTGCATGAAAGCAGAAACATTTTAAAGTATAACGCTAATTATTACACTTTTACAACTGCATATATAGCGAGATTCTTTATTAATTTTTCCTATTAATGCTTTCAGTATTTAATTTCATACTCCATTGCTGTGAATGGTGTGCTTTTCGTTTATGTAAACAATAAAAAATGCAAAAATCTTTTACAAAATGCAATGTACATTTCAGAACTTTGGATAGGAGGTGAAAATTATGCTTTTTGAAAGAACATAGATATCATGCAAGCATTCTCTAAAGCTCATGGGAACAAAAGCGAATGTAAGGATCAGTCTTCCAGAACTGCACACATGCAAAAATTTAAATGTTTCATTTGCCTATTCAGTTACTCGGACTTCCTTGGGTCATAGTAACTGAATAGAAAAATATGCTAATGGACATCAAAGCAGCCAGGTGCATGCACAGTCACTAGTGATGTGACAGAAGGGGATAAACCCATGCTGAGAGGCAAAGAAAAGGGTTGGAGAATGAGGATATTTTACTGACAAAAAATGGATGTGATGCTAAAATCATGGCAAGTTCAAAGCAAGCCTGGAAATTTGAACAGGAAAGTAAATTAACTTGGTCAAGAGCTTCCAATCTTATTAGTTCTCTTTGATAGTATCCAGTAGATGCTAATTCAGGCTGGTCTTCAAATGTGTTTGACATTGCTCTGTTGATCCAATAAGTCAGCTGGTTCTTATATGCTGTCTTTTCTACAGGTATTACTTTGTTTTTCCCGAGATACGTCTGTATTGGAGCACTTTACTTACAGTAGTGCCACCCCACCCAAATCATACATACGAGGTAAAAGGAGTTGAGTTTTAAAAAAAGATTGTGGAGATGCAGTAGACTACATTTAAAGAATATTGATAAATACTTCATGTATCCATTTGGCATCTGCACTGATTCTGTTATGACAGTTTAGAAGCTGGTCACAAGAAGGCCAGATTGCAGTGTTCTTTTATTGTAGTTTTATGTGTATAATTCTCCAGTGTTTTACCAAAATAAATTAAACTCACAACTCTGACAATAATGGTAAACTCTTGACAACAACTACCTTCATCAGAGCCAGAAATTTAAATACACAACATTGTCCTATGCAACTTCAATAAATGTAGAACTGGAAGTGATGGTAGGATGTTATCTTCCCAAAGCAGTATGCTTTGCAGATACTTGTAGACAGAAGCAGAGCATGTTGCTGAAGAATTGTGGGCTCTGTTCAAAGGTCTGGGAGAGTAGAGCTTTACCAAGTGGGCTTACACTGATTTTTTTGTAAAGCATGGCATCTTCCAGAATGTTAGCTTACTTTTGAATTTTCTTTGGTTTAAGTTCTCATGCGAGTCTTTCTTAACAATCTTACTTGGCTTCTCTGCTAACTTCTCATGCTGTATCTGGACTCTTCTTGCTTCTTAGATCCTCACCCACCTTGGCTTAATCCAGAGATTCCTAATTTTGTCTTCCTTCTTGAATTATTCAGCAATCCAGTCACCCTTCCCCCCCCAGTACCTTTACCTTCTGCATTCTGCCAGTTTCTTTAGCCAAATGGGATCTCCATACCAAGTATTTTTTTTGAGCAGGGCATGTGGTGGCAGTTTTCCTCTTGTTGCTTATGTCACTAGGGGCAATGTTTGTTTTCTTTTTTTTTTTTCTTCCTACTTCATTGCTTTTTAGGTCTTTCCTCACTCTTTAACTGAATTAGGGACTTTTTCTTTGCCTATTTCTTAAACAAAAGGCTCACCGGAGAGGAGGTCAGCAGTGGGATCCCAGGTCTCCCTGGGCTCTCTGCTCAGGTAGCTGTGGCAGCCCACAAATGCAGTTATGGAGAACATCCTACTTAGTCATAGAAAAATCTCAGGAAAGAAGTTGCTGAAATCTAAATTTCTACTGAACCTGTGTAGTGTAAATCCAAAAGGCTTCTTGGTCCTATTTTTGGCTAGTTTTCCAAGAGATGTGCTTTATGCTAAAAATACTCTCCTTCCAGATTACGGCTCCTGGCTGTACAGCAAGGAAACTTTTGAAAGGAAAAGTGAAAAATATTTTTTAATTTAATGAAGCAACTGATTTCTGTAATTAGAAAATACTGGATTTTATTTTCATGGGGTTGTAGGCAAGAGCTTCTCAGGGTAAAATTGAGTTTAATTCCGTCAATTTATGCAACAGGAAAATATCTTGTATCCAGATTCCATTGAACTGGACAAAAGTTCCCTGTACTAAGTTCTTCTGCATACAGTGAACAAATTACTGAGGTCTAAAAAAATATCTGAATATTCTATAAATTTTCATATAAATAATTACATATTCTAGCTGAACTTTCTAATTTTAAAACTAAAATAATTAGTTTTTAAGTAGTTGTAATTATGCTTAAAACCACTTTTATATTTCTAAATAAATGGTTTATTTTTTGATAGTGGATTTTAAATTATTAGGTTCTATAGTTAAAATATGGTTATCTAATATAACATGTTCATTTTGAAGGGAAGAGAAAACGTTATATGGTCAGTCTGTACTATCAGTGATTGTCTATACTTAATCTTTTGTATTCAACAGGTTACTTAAATGTTTTTTTTGTTGTATCACAATTATACCACCCATCTTTCCTTCCTGCTGCAGGCTTAATGAAGCCTTGAATATTTTTTTATCCGATCTTTGATCTTTTTAAACACCTTTTCTGTACCTAGGTCAGTCTGCCACAACATGTCAGATTTGCCCCTTAACCTTATACCCTCACAGAGCTTCACCGCCTTCCAGGTTTGCAGCCAACACCTTTAGAACTTCTAAGATACAGCCAGATAAAAACACTATGGGATAGCATTGCTGAAATCTTCCTCCTCTGTTTTGCTGTTTGTCATCCTCCCTTACTGGTGCAGTATTTTAGGTTTATATCTAACACTATGCTTGTCCTATTGCATTTCTTGGTTGTTCTAAAGACTATAAAATTATCAATAATGTAATTAATTATGATGTTTATAATTATAACTAATAATCTACCTTTTTAATTTTAAACAGTTAAGAGGTATAAAGTTTTATCACATTTTAATTGTAGTTTGGTGATTCACAGGAAAACTCGGAATGGAAGAATATGCCGTTTTCTATCCTCCAAATGGTAAGAATTATACTATTGCTTCCTCTAGTGGTAGATTGAAAAGGTACACGTTTGTGGCTTTTTTCCCTCAGATACATACTAATGTCTTCTATTACGAATGATGTTTTGCTGTTATTCTCTGAAATTCATTAATTTAAAGGAGTAAGATGGACTGAAGCTACTCCGAAAAAACATTCAGGTTGGTGTTAGTATTCACATACAGATTTTGTCTATATGTATGGGAAGGAGCAGGAACAACTTCTGGTGCAGCAGCTTGTTTTCTAGTCTTTGTATCACTACTTGGATGATCTGAATGATAGCTGCTGAAACTCTCTGACTCCCAGCTTTTCGGTACTCAAACATTAAAATATTTTTCTTTCAAAATTTGTATTCATTTTAAAAATTCAGACATAACTTGCCTATATAATCTTAATGTTATGCTTTTGTTGTTATTTCAGTCATTAAATTTTTTTTTTTCAGCTCTTATTTTGACCATTTCTGTCTGTGCTTCTTGAATCCTTTTCCTATTTTTTCACTGCATTTGCATTGCTCTTTGCTCTCACTTTCATGACAATATGTCACCAGTCTTGCATCTGTGTCTCTGGCCTCGTCTTTTATGTCTTCTTTGTTTCAGTAATGCCAGCTGTAATACATACTTCTGTTCTCCCTTCTTTCATTTTTGCCTCTGAAATTCTTTACAGCTTTGTAGCCATGAAGCATTGTCTTTATGACCTTTTTCCAAAGCAGCTCCCTTTTACTGGTCCTATATGAAAATTAATGAATGGGAGCCAAGATCAGCTGGAAAGGAGAACTGTCATCATACACCTGCCAAGTGCTCTTGTACTACATGAATCACTAGAGGTCTTGGCCTCCTTTTTTCCTGCCCCCTCCTTGTCAGTACACGACATTTACAGGTTGTCATTTATCTGAAATTAGGTTCTAATTTCAGCAAAGCTTGTATGTAGTAACTTCATGGAAACAGAGCTTTACTTGGCTTTCTAGGAGCTATAGCATGTGTTTAAGAATGTAGTTGGTTGTACTGAAGTAAGAGATACAGTTCCTGTACTTATATATTTACAAGATTTAGAGCTAAGGCTGCAGGTACCATTACAAGGCAATATTTTATTCCTGTGGTAGGTAGAATACAATCTAGAAACTTAGGGGAGAAAATGCATTATTTTTTACCTGGATAAAAGAAAATGAAAGAACAAAAAAGAATTATTTTTCTTTTGTAGGTGTAATTCCTTTTCACGGGTTTTCTATGTATGGTAAGTAGGACTCTCATAAACTCATAAAACCATTGTATCATGTTGCAGTTTAAGCATGTATTTTTCTGCAACTTTTCCACTTGCATGTATCTGTCTCTTTGTGTACGACGACTGTTCTATATAATTTAAAAATTCCAAGCTGTTTCTATTTACTTACATTACAGCTCGCTGCCTTGTGAGAGTTCCTTCTTTGGGAGATAACAGCTGAGTTGTACCTCTTAATGTATGTGAATAGAGCGATGCAGTTTGTTGACAGAATGCTGTTTTCTTTTGTTTCACTTCAGGTAGAACAGGTTACCTGTGAAGGGAGTCCTTAAAAAAATGAACTATGTGAAAGATCTGTTGCTGTCTACAACAGGTGTTAAAGGAGGATTAAATAATAGAATGGTTGCTACTTTACTGCACAACAACTCAAGTATCAACAAGATTTCTAGGAAAAGAGGAGAAAAATCTCAGGTCTCGGAGGTGACAAGGCAGAGATAGTCCAGCAGATTCAGACTATTTCTCACAGCTTTTCAGCTTTTTCCTTAGGTTGATCAAAGGTGTTTGTGGGAACACAGAGCAAGCAGATTTTAAGATTATACTTAAAAGGCTACATTTTGCTATTAATAGCCTTTAATGATCACATCATCATTAAAGCCAGGCAATTATAAATTTGAACCCGAGTAGGGAATCTTAAGCCTGAGGTAGCGAACAGCTTAGTTACAAACTCTTCCTTAGGTACTCACTAGGGGGCTTTTGCTCTTTCTGCATGAAACTGCTTTTCAAAATGTTTGCATTTGGCTTTGCCCTTGAGAACAGTGTTTCTCAGACTGGGTGGGAGCTGCTTCCCTCCTCCTGTCCCCTCCTTTTGCAAGGGCTCAGAATTTGTTGCTTGTGAGTAGGAGGGAGGCTGGAAAAACAAGGCAGCAGATATACATTATTGTCATTTTGGGCTGTGGGTACGATAGCTGGGGGCAAGCAGAGCATCCTGTGTACTCCATGCTAGGAGGAAGTGTCTGGGTCCTTATGTAAATCTTGAACCCTTTTGCATGTTTGCATGCATACACTCATAGGGTGTCAAATGTCAGGCACTGTTCTGTTATCCTCCTGGTCTTTATGTGCATATACATGCTGCCAAGTCTTCCACCTCCATCTTCAATCTAGTAACACCCTCTGTTTTTCTTACCCCTATGTAAATACACACACTTCTGTGAGCATCTCATCTTACCTTAGCACCTCATCTTTCATACACACCACAATTTTGTATTAAGCCACCTTCTCTGAGATATATATGAAGATGAATTCGCACATGCGTACACGTCTGTGTGTGTGTGTATAGATACATGTAAAGGTACATACATCTATGTGCGTATGCATGCATATGTATGCAGACAAATGTATCCACATTCCTAGCCTTGTGTAAACAAAACTGAAAGGAAAGGTGAATGTGGAGACAGAGGCTGTGAGCTTACTAAAATGTAAGGTGTCATCCATAGCGAATGCACCTCTAAAATGAGGCAGGAGATGTGATGAGTGGACAGATAAAAAAGCTGTTTACAGAAACGCACGTAGAAGAACTGACTGTGCAATGTACGTTGAATGAATGGAGCAGCAATCAGAGGGAACTGGTTATGTTTGTGCAGTATATGCATACCACAGATTTATCTATATGGGAGACTTTTACAAAAACAAGAAAAGGACTGATTGAAAAAAGGTTTGAGAACTGCTGCTTGAGAATTGCTGCTTTACAAGTATAGCCAACTCTTATCTTGAATCAGGTAAACTAAAAGTCTTCTAAACTGTAAACTACCAAATGTCCATGCTTTTCAGATCTTACAAGAAATAAACAGGTCTCTGTATCAGTCTGTCATATTTATGTGGTTATTGTAGCAACCAAAAGCTGTATTTTATATTTTCTTTTTCACCACATCCATTAGCAAGCAGTAAACTTATTCCAGTCTTACAAATGGGATACCAGTTTGGAGATGGTCACTAGCCAAGGGGCACACTGGAAGTTACAGATGGTTGAATCAAAAACTTGCACTGATCAACATACTGTTGCCCTACAGCCCAGGGAATTTTCCTTAAGTCATTTTTCTTACTGCTTTGGAAGCAAGCACTGTAGTAAACAGATTCTAGTTAGTTTAGATTCTTGAAATATATAGAATTTTGCCTAGAATGTATTGTACTTCCTTTCTTAACTCTTTACATCAAATGATAGATATAAAAGATTTCTTTCTAAGTAATTGGTTTTGCATTGTTTGTAAATTGTACTACTATAAATTACTTGGTTTTTCCTCATACTTCGTGCACTTAATCATTGAACTCTTTTGGCAGTTTACAGTGTTGAGTCAATTATAATTCTTTTATCCTTTCAGTTGCTCCACTTTGTTTTCTGTACCATGAACCTTCCAAATTGTATCAGATATTCCGTGAGATGTATGTGCGTTTTTTCTTCAGACTCCATTCCATCTCTTCTCATCCCTCTGTAAGTTCATTAGGAATTAAAACCCACTCACTTGATATTCTGTTTGCTATGGAACAATAATGTACAGTGACATGATTTTCTATGTGATTGAAATATATCCTTTTAAATATAATAACATGTTTCAGGCAAGCTTGGAAAAATTATTAGGTAAATCCAGGTTTGATATTTTGGTTTTCTACATCAATGTTAGTCTTTGCTACAGAATATAATGTAATTTAAAATAGTACAATTCTCAGTTTGAGGGTGTGGGCTTTTCTTTGTAAGTCAAGTCTTTATGTGATGGGTTTCTCAGGTTCCAGAAGTCACATGAGTTCATACTCACTTTCATTTTAATCAATGACATGTAAGTGCACACTTAAGTATTTTCCAGGGTAGAGGGATTAAAATATAGTCAGATGTTGCTTCAGTGATACCAAGTTAATATCTGTTTCTTTATCTCAAGTATCTTAGTGACCGCAAGTGCTTTTTAGCACTAGATGACTTTAAATAATTTGGTTATGTTTATGACCAAGACTGGCTCTCTTGAATGTAAGACAAATGTAGAAATTGGTTTATCTTCTATTTTTGAACAATAAAATATAGTAATTTCTTTTCTCCTTCACAAATTGCTGAATAGTTATATTACGCCTTGAAAATGTTTCCTGGTTAAAAGAAAATCCTTTCCTTGATATACCGTTTAAAGGCTGTGCATTCCTAGTTATTGCAGAGAAATGGATCGAACAGGAATCTATTCATTTTCATGGTAACTAGTAACAAATTTTAAAGTGTGTTTACATATAACTTTTTTCTAGTTATCCCTATTGCTGGTTTTGTTTTCAGTTGTCAGATAATCTTTCTCCCATCCTTGGTTTTTTAGTGCAACTGAGGTTTATGTCATCAAAGTGGAAATATTTCAAGTAGGTCATATTATAATAACTCACTAAATACTTAGGGCTTGACATACAAATACCACAAGTAACTTAGAGTTGAAAGGGACTATCACAACATATTATGTTCCTAATACATATGCAGAATTACCGGAGCAAGCTTTTAGTAACTGAGGGCATTAGAGCTGCCCTGTCTACCTAAGCTATATATTATATCATTAATAGTGTTTTATTGCTTCAGTTAACAATTCATGTGTACTTACATGCTGATACTGTTTTCTTAGGTTTGACAGGATGAGTGTTAGTATTCAGGATATGATCTTGTTTTGTTAGGGCATTGTATCGTTGTGTTTGCTGTTTGAAACTCTCCTACAAACCCATCTGCCCCAGCTCTTTTATCACCTTCGAGAAATTGGGGCTCAGCCGTAAGTACTTCCTTCTGACTTGCTACAGATGTTGCAGATTCATTGCTCTGAAAATGCTGTTCTGTAGTGTTTTGATTTGAAATATTCGGGAAATTACTCAAAAGTGCAAACATTGATGTGCCGTTTTTACTTAAAAGTCAGTTGGAGTCCTTTTTCTAACCTTTGTGTGAGTTGTGCATTTCTTCTGTATGTTTGTGAAAAAGAGAGAACTGCTGTATGAGAAATGCTGCATTATTCAGCTAAATTTCAGTTATTTGTGTCAGATCTCATGGAGCTAAGTGACTTATTTCCGTACAAAGGAAATATACAGAAGACAGAGATGTGTTAATTACAGCAGAAGCTACTGGAAGGGGAGAGAGGACAAGATGCATTCATTCTGTAGTGTACTCATGGCACCAAGTGCAAAAGAACCTGAAAATCTTGCTGTTACAATTGTTACCTATCATAATAACGTAATAGCAGAAAGGATGAAACATTTGGGGTGGTAATAGGGGAGGATTCCTCTAATGTGATTATTTGGTCAGAATATTTCAATAATACCAGTACTTTATCAAATAAGATGCTAAATAGTTTTCTGATGGCTGTTGCAAAGGACAATATTGATAATTAAAGCAGCAAGGGAAAATGGCTGTTCTTCCTGGAAGAGAAATGCAAAAGAATAATAAATATTTTCAGTTTATAGAGGATCTGTCTGATCATTATGGGAGACAGAAATATAATATCTGCTGTTTATCACTTTTTTGCAGGCTACGAATTTCATTTAAATGGATGGTACGAGCATTTTCTGGTTATTTAGCGACAGATCAACTCTTACTTCTGTGGGACAGGATCCTGGGATACAACTCCTTAGAAATTCTTTCAGGTAATATAGAATTATTATTGCAAAACATGTTGAGTCCAGATGGATGTAAGGCAAATACATGTTAGCTTCAATGTATTTTATGAGAAAAAGGAAATAGTTGCTCTTTGAATGCTGAAAGCAAATTACATACATGTCAGAATATAACTTTTAGAAAACTAGAATTGCATAAGTACTCCATCTCTAGCAAAATATGGGAGGTATTTTACCACTAAGTGCTCTCTGAATGGAACATAAGATGTTCTCCTAGCTTCAGTGGTAACAATAAGTGAGTTCATCACCTGGCACAAAATAACACGATTCGTGTTCCTCATCTCTGGCAAGTGCTGCTTCAGTACTTACAGCAATTGAGAGTTCCCCTGGTTTTGTTGGATTTCTTCTTTTGAAGTCGCATCTTTTAAGAGACTTTGACGGTTTTGTTGTTTTTTTAATAAAAGAAATATTGTCCCAGGATTTAGGCAAGGTGTAAGATGGGGTTCTAAAGAAGACATGTATCTTCAGTTGGATCAGTTTTTAAATACAAAGTAGGCAAATAGAAGAGAAAATGTTTTGGTTCTGTTTGTATGTATAAGACAGCTGTGTAGAGAGATATAATTATACAAGATAGTACAAAATAAATGAACTTTTTTATGTTACATAATACAAATGAAATATTGCTATTTAAATACATTAAAATTATTTGTTTAGAAATAAACTAATTGTAAATCACCTTGTCCTTTTTAATTAAAAGCTATTCATCTTAAACTCCAGCTTTTTTACTCGGAGTTTTCTGAAAGAATGTTGTGTTTTTCCTATCTGATTTGAAGAGTGGCCAATGAAACAGCCACAGTCATCCATTGTATATTATTCCTCAGAATAAAAAAAATTACTCTAAGGGAGTGAGAATTAGTATTTTACCTACAATATTAACCCTGACCGGGTCAGCAACTTAAATATTGGGCATTTTCTTTCAGTCCTGGCAGCTGCTGTGTTTGCTTTCCGAGCAGTCAACCTGATGGAGGTGACATCACTGGCTGCAGCTGAAGTAAGGATAAGTTTCGTTAGGAGGAGATTGAAATAGTTTCTGATGCTTTGCCAACAAGAGTAACTTAAGCTTCATATGGCGCGTGGTACATAGTGCAAATCTTTCTGCCTAAATTCTTACCTTAGATAAAAAACTAAGGAAATTAGGAATATGCAGTGCACGACACTGCTGTTCTGGAGTAAGAAGGAATCAAAGAGTATATTTGCTACAAAAATGCAGTGTTCTCAAATAATTTTGTGCAATTAGGGGTTTTTTCTGATTTTATGTATGATCTGTGTTTGTGGGTTATGTTGTTTTTAAAATATTGTAGAGGCTTGTACATCTTTTCTTTTCTCAGTATGTTTTAATGTAGTTTCTTCTGTGCTTTTTCATATTACCAAGATTTAACAAGATTACTTATGTCAATGTTGAACCTGAAATTTCACTGTGAGTACTGTCATGGGAAATTAAGAAAATCAGTCAGTAAGATGAAGATTATTATTGTTTATGTCTGGGAATTTGTCAAAATACTTTTTTTTTTTTTTTTTTTTTAATCTGGTGGTGTATTTTGGTTTTTCTTCAAACTTTGGGATCTTGTGATGACCTTTTTTTTTTAAACATACTTTCATGAGAAGAAATTGACTATTTGAGTCATTACATTAGACTTACTTCAGAAGTACTAGCCAAGCCACAGGATAAGGATTCTTAATTCCCAATTATTTTTAGAAGCAAGTTGAAATGTTAGACCCCTTATTCACCCATGATGCCATGTATATTTGAAGTAAGGCTAAAGGCTAAAATAAAGTTGCTTGGTTTATATACGTAAATATATTTTTCTTTCAAATATTAGAATGAAAAATAATACAATAAGACCCTAACAGAAAACAGCAAAATTTGTTCCTAGCCAGGTCCGAGTCTGATTATTATTAGTATTGTAGTCAATATTTTAATCTTTTTCTGACTTCTTGACTTGCTTTAAAGAAATTCGATTCAAATGTCAAGTTTAACAAGCCTTTTTGGTTTTTGTCCTAGGCTGTACTTGCTGACCTTTCAACCCTGAAAGTTATGCCTCTTCTTCAAATCTTCCTGTTTGCTACAGTCACTTGATCTGCTTCAGCCATACTGGTACCACAATTTCAGCCTTTCTTGAGAAACTAATCATCAACTATGCAATATCTGCATAAAACCAAAATTAAGCTATATGTACAATATTGATTTAGAAATCATGACCTTAAATTTTTCTATCTGAAAACAGTAATTTTGCATATGAGTGTGGGCAGTGCATGCTACTGAATTTCACCATAGCGGCAATGGCTGTTACTGTACATCGAGAATTACTACCTGTGTAACTAAACAATATGAATCAGTGTCTAAAATGCATGTAATATTAAATAAAATAAATGTAATTTGTGATCTGAGTTCTATGACTTAATGTTAGAGCTCTAAAAGCCTTTAATATGAAGTTACTTTTTCAAGCTCTCAGAGGATATCAGCTCAAATACTGTCAATTTGGAAAATTAAGATATTTTTAACTTGAAAGAATTTTTTATCATTTTCTAAGAAAAAGATAGGATCATGCACCAGTTCTGTTATCTCTGATTTATAATCTTCTCAGAAATTTTCTCCATGTTCTTTCTCATGTTAGCTACTTCCGTTATTCTTTTCATATACAGAGATGCAGTCACACATTCCCCATTCATCTTCAGTTAGGTATACAGCTATCTCAAGCGTCTTCTAAAAAGTCCTACCCAGCATCCCATCAAAGGTCCCGTGTCATAAAATATGTTCCCCTGCAGAGACGGCCTGAGCATAGCTTCCTTCGGAGCTTATTGGAGCCAGTCCTTGCATGAGCCAAAATATTCCCCTCGAGAACAGTGCCAAGAGTCCTTTCACAGTGCCCCACACCCTCTTTGGAAGAGCAGTGCTAGGCCTTGGCCAGTTTTCCAGCCTCTCTGATTCAACAGCTCAGTCTTCAGTTCAGAATCCAAACTCATTGATATATGACAGATTGTCACTACATGGTCAGGCTGGCTCATTGTCTCTTGTGATCGTACCTTTTTGTGAGGTGTTCCAGCTTTTTCCACTGATTTGTTTCATAACAAAGTTGGAATCTGCTTTGGCAAAGCATATTTTAGTACCTGAAGAAGGATCAAAGTCAAAGAACGTAATGGATCATAGAGCCACTGCCATAGGACTTTTATCTTCACCTAATTTACATACATGTAGTTGTCATCATTTGTCATGCATACTGAATGTATGACAGTGAAACATGAATCCGTCATAGTTTCCTCAGAAGTTATCTGCCAGCTGACCTAGGCTGTAGTCTCAGATAGGGTTATGAGCTTTATGCCTGTGATTCTTCTTGTCTCTGTCAGGAAAATGTAATAGGAAACTTACTGGACTTTAATAGACTGCTAGTAAATTTACAAGGCTTATTTTTTTAAAAGGTAGAGTTGTGGGCTCAATATGATTACTTCTTACATAAAGAACCAAACTGCTTAACAGATATGACATAGTGAATAAGAATATTTGGAGAAATTTTGTTCCAGATGAGACAGAGAATTGATCTTTTCCAAAATATTCGTAATAAATGGTGTTAACTGTTTAACTAGAGGCTTTTCTATGACATTTAGTTTTTAAAAAGAGGACACAAGTGACAGCTTTTCTTTTTACAGCAAGTATTACCCTGTTTTACATATAGGAAAGGGAGGCATAGAAAGATTAAGTGATTTGCTAAAGATTACAGAGTAAATTCCTGACAGAAGTGAGCCGTCTGTCCTCTCCAGAATTCCAGTTTATACTTCAGGATGCTCTGAAATACAGGCTGATGTTTGTGTATTAACCACAAGACCTTATTTCCTCTTCAGAACAACACATGATGCATATCTGCCTCTAAAAATGCTGCATTTTGCAGATTTTAAAATCCATAAAATTGGCTAGTGCTTTAGAAATTTTAACGTTACAAAGCAGTCACAAGGACTGTGGCTCAGTAAGGTCAATACAAGGTTACCAGGGTTTCTTAGGGAATTAAAAGTGTTTACTAAATAGCAAGGGAGATTCCCTGGAGCCCTGCTGACCCTCTTAATTCCCTTTGCTCTGCGCAAGTGCATGGTGTAAAATCTGAATGCTACTCTGACCTATTCCATACTGGGATTTTTTGAGCAGGGTTTTTCCCTCTTTTTTTTATTTTCAATAGTTTTGAATATGTTACAAGTAGGGAGAGACAGAGACTGCTGGGTTCTTGTGTGAGCAAGCATTTCTGTGACTAACAGAATGTGGTCTGTTTTCCTCTGACTTGGCATCTTGTCTCTCATCTCCCTTGTGTCCCCTCTGCCTTCCTCACTGGAGAACTTAAACTCCTCTTCCTCACTCTTGTTTCTTGTGGTGGCTGAGCAGGTGAGTGTGTGCTGCTCTGCAGCAAGAGTGAGTAAAGAACATGTATCTTTGGCTAGACCTCTCGTGCTGACTGCCCAGGCTGGATGCTCCATCTCCCTGGGGTGATGCTGTGATTCTTACTTTCTAGCCTGCATGCAGCTCTTGAGATGGGTATCATATGGACCAGCTCCAGCAGGAAACCTCTTGAAGGCCTCTGCTGCCTTGGGTCAGATGTTTAAGTGGACTTTTTTGAGGTATGGAAAGATGAATATGCATGCAGATACATGTGCGCAGGAATAAGAGTATAACTGCTTTAAAAATGAGATTAAGATGCAATTAGGAATGAACCAGATCCTGTCCTTAGACTTCAACTATACTGTAGATTTCTCTATCCCTTTTTTAATCTATTTTTAAAAATTGCTTTTACTAAAGAGGTATTGTTCTCATGTTCCCCTCAGTTTCTCATTTTAGTTCCAACAAAATACTATGTTTCAGATTCAGGCTTATAGTTGTATTTTTAATGTCCCTTGCTTAAATAACATTCTTTCATGTAAAAATATCTTTTAACGTATTAAAATATGTTAAAAGGATAGCTAAATACTTGTATATATAGGTAATATCAATTATTTAGTATTTATTTATTTAACCAGTTCAAACATGTTGATGTCTGTACTCTATCATTTGACTTTCAAATTCCTAAAACTCCTTCTCATTTTCACTGTTTTAAGTAATGGCCAGATTTTGATAATAGAATTATATCTAAATTGGTAATGACATCAATTTAAAAGGCTCAGCTGAACCTTTAATGGCTCAATTTAGCCAGATTGTTTTTCTTGGTCCATTCCTCCCTATCTGAAATCAATAGAAACAGTCATTTCAGTACAAGAACCAATTGTCTCCACATTTATAGATAAAGATCGATTTTTTGCTGCTGACCTTGGGATTCTGGCTACAGTCTCTCAAATGTTCCTTCTAATGTCAGATAGCCTGTTTAAAAAATGAAAAAGTAAATAGGCTTGTCAAAAAACGTACCCAAGTTATCTCCATTTAGTACTTCCAAAAAAATACTGAAATGTGAATCTTGATGGCTGAGTAATGGAACAGTTGAATAACAAAAGCAGTTTCTACTTTTCAGTGGAATTTTTTTATCATAGTGACAAATTTTATTCAGAGACATGGAGAGAGTGTGGAGACTGTAGAACAATCGATATCCCAGGAAAGGCAAAAAGCTGGAAAGAGACACCAGTTTAAGGCACATTTCTACTTGTTATAAGAAACCAAGAAAAAAAAAAAGCCATGAGTATGCCCAAACATTTGCCTCTTTTACTGTTTCCTAATGAATTTCATAAAATTCTCCCAACAAGACTGAAGGAGTTTTGTTGAACAGAATTGTTGCATTAAGATGGGTTTAGGGAAAAGCAGTACAGTGAGCAGCTTATTAAAATGAGCATTTATTTAAAAGATACTGAAATGCATTGCAAAACTATAGAGCCATATCTTCAGCAAGGAAAGGGAAGAGCCTTTTGACGATAAAACAGACCAGTAAAATACTGTGTCCAGTATTTCATGTGAGGAAG
>JANRGW010011811.1:0-19829 GCA_024733675.1 Psilopsiagon aymara
GTGGGAGTTGCATTCTTTCGATTCTCCTTCCCATCCCTCCAGGAGCAGAGGGAAGAAAAAGGGGGAAGTGAGTGAACCAACTGCGTGGCTGATTTATGGCTTAAACCACGGCATTTGGCATAACCCTTCGGAAGTGAGGGGAGAGCCTCTGTTGCTCAGCGTATCTCAGCATGTTTTAGTATCCCTGATGCAGAAAATCAGCAGTACAACAAAGACACCTCGTGGCTGTCCTGTAAACCGCATCCAAAGATACCGGCCAGAACGGGGATCTGACCCCAGGGTGGATTGTCTGTGACCAGGTAACTGTCTTCACACTTACTGCCTTCCATGTACTTGGAAGTAATCCTTTCAAATCACCTAGGAGAAACAAAAAATAGTAAGTGCAATAATATCTTAGTTGTAAAAAAGAAATCATATAGTTCATAAAAAATTGATGATAGCTTCCAAATGAAGCTCAGAAACTCGAATTATTATACTTAAAAACCAAAGTAACTCTAGTAGTAATTTAATTTGACCTGATATATGAAGCCAAAGCTATGAAAAATTTATCAGGTCTGGAAGTAAGTTCTTATATTAGTAGTAGTACTCTGAAGTCTTCCAAGAGCTTTAATTTTGTAGTAACATGGTAAGTTATAAAAATTACTTTGAATATAATTTTATTAGAAATCACCAGGTATAACATGTTTATAATTTTTTATACAAGTATATATTTTAAAACCCTATATAATCCTATATACTGTAGACAAAACCCTATATTTAAAAATATAGTATGAAAAGTGATTTTTTTTTTTAAAAAATGTAATAATAAAGTCCATAATTACATTCAGGCATGTTTTCACTGCTATTCCTTGCACTCACTCAAACAAACACACAGATATGAGAAAGGCTTTATAGGTGAAGTAAGCACATCTATTATGATGAAGTGGCGATCATTGTGATTATCTAAACTGTATTTCTGAACAGCAAAACAAAATCATGAACAGCAGATTTAATAGCATAAAATCTTGATTTGATACATACTGGTGCTGTTTTTCCTCCCTCAGCTTTCCGTGAAGATTCATTGTACTATAATCCATGATATTTTCCCAGTTCAGTACAAATGAAGAATAACTAAGTCAGGTCATAGAGCTCTTGCAAAAAAGATCAACCCACTTGTCAAGGGTTCAGCTGATTTACAGGTTGAACCACGACACCACTATATAGTGAAGGTGCAGAGATCAGACTTTGCCTTCCATTTTCCTAGAACAAATCTGAAGAAACCCTACTGAATTCTAGCCTACTGTCAACTAAATTCTGAAATTTTATTGCAAATTTGTACCAGAATGAGTCAAACCAGAACAAACCAAAGGCATCTCTTTGAGTCTCACAGGATCCAGATATTCTGCATGTGCATAACTGATTGGTTTACTGAATTAAGTAATTTCATTACATGAATATTATACTAGTTTTAATCCGACTGCAAATCAGATATTGCATTCCCCATATGAACAGACAATTCACAAATAGCAAGCAGAGAAATATGACATAAGTGGTTCATAAACATCCCCTTGTATCTTTTAACTCCAGTCTAACTTGTTGATTTCTCTGGATAAGGAAAAAGCTTTTAACCCTGTTCCAGCTGTGATAACATGAAAACAGTACCAAGCTAATTCTAAGGAGCCCATGCCTCAGAGTGTAACCTGAAAGAAACTAAATAATAACACCATGCTATCTTATTATCTGTCTCATCCACAAGCAGCTGATGGGTGGAGTGGTTGACTACAGCTTTGTGCCATCAGAGGATAAAAGGCTAACACGCTTACAATATAGGTGTTCCATTTGAGTCCAAATCGTCTTTTCTAATCGTATATTTTTAGTAGATTTTGCCTTCCATTGAAATATAATTTATAACTATAAATGTTTTAAAATTAACAAAATGAAGCATGGAAGATCTTAATATTCAGACAAGCAAACACATCATATTCTATTTTAAGCAGGGACTGTAGTGGTGACTTCAGTGGTAAAGTGAAGTGAAGCAGTTTTTCACATTATGCAAGGATTCAGACTCCTTTTGTGCATTGAACAGCACATTACCAGCTCTCAAATAGAATGGGAAAGTTCAAGCAAATCCATTTGTTACTTTTTGAAATAAGATGAAGTGAAATTCTGTTTTTTTAGAGCTTTGCCTTCCTGTGTGGGTTGTTTCTTCTGACCATAACAGAAAATACACATGCTTTAAACTTTAGAATATATGTATTTCAAGGGAAATACATATATTAGACATAGACTGCACTTGAATAAATTACTTGGCAGTAAATTTAAGTTACTTGTAAAAATCATACACAAATGTTATGATTCACTAGGTCACATACAAGCCTGGGATAAAATTCAGTAAAGTCCTAAAGAAAACTGTCTGACATGCATCCACCACTCACCCACCCTGTAGCCCCCACTGTTTATTTTCATACAAGAATTCCACATGCAGTGGCTCACTAGCATAAAATTGTTAATTGAATGTTAGCTGTCCTAAGAAATATCATAGTTGTATGAGATCTTGAATATCAGTGAGACAAAGGACTCTGGGCTGATTCTGGGCATTGAAAGAGCTTTGTCAAAAGACCGGAAGCAACCTTAAAACCTTAGAACTGTCTGGACTCAACAAACTAGAATCATCCTTCCTACATAGATACACAGTCAAACCTGAAATTACTATCCAAACTAACTCTTTGTCTACCAAAGATTAAGGAAGAAATGTTTGGGTTCATATGGTTTCTGTTGATGGAATGCAACTATAAATTTAGCTTAAATGATTACTGTAGTCATCTTGCTTTGATGTATCTGTGAATCTTCCTTGAAATTCAAAGAAACAAGTATACTGATTGAAGATAGATTCTGTAAACAGAAATAGTGGGAAGTATCATGTAACAGCATTCTTGTTTCCTTTTTATTTTAGAGTTGTGTGAAAAATTTCTGATTATTAATAAAATAAAACAAAAATAGAAATTAATAAGAAATAGCTGTAACAAATGTAAAATGCTACAAATATCATCTAAGTTAAGAAATTTAGGGAAGGTGATACTTCGAAGAAATTTAACCATGGTAAGGTAGGAATTAGATTGTTAACACACCTGAATAGCTTTAACTCTGCCTAAAGAGGTGCCAGGAGACAAAAGGTTGAAAAAAGGCCTCATTTAGTCTAAAACATCACTTCATCTAATCTGAGATGGTATGACTAATGTTGCTTCATTAGAGGCAAACATTTCTTTTTTACTATCTGTGTGCCTTTCCAGTGTTCTAATTTTAGCATATCAGATTTAGTAAAAAGTAAGCTTAAACTGGAAACACTTGGACACTATGGGACTCATCTTACATGAAAAGCAACCATGCATACCAATTCCAGAAAGAATCACCTCACTGACTTACACAAATGATTTTTGGGGAATCTCTCTAGGCAGTAAATAATAGTAATCAAGATGGAAATGCAGAAGTCCTAGTGTAGTGCCAGACCTGTTTGTTCACTGTCATGGAGAAACATTTGATACAACAAAAAATGCTGGTTTAACATTCAATCACACAGTGGCTTGTTCCAGCTGCGGGCAGTCAGTAAAATAGCAAGATAGTGCTGTTTGTGTCACAATTATTAGACAAATTTCATCGCAACAGTAACAACTTCACACTTGCATTTCTGCTTCCCTACCTAATATTTTTAATTATTAAACACAACCAGACTTCGTGCAACAGAAAACAAACAGAGCAACGAACCCAAAAGTGGTAGAATAAGATTTATCACGGATTTGGAAGGCACCGGCTTATTTCTGTTAAAACAGCTGGCTCCATTTTATGGAATAGTTGTTGTTCTAATTACAAAATTTTTAATTCTTGTCTTGATACTTTCTTAAATGCATTCCAGGTTTTATCAGAAGAAAGAGAGTAAACACATTTTTTGGTACATCTGAAAACTGAGGTAAAGACAATGTGGCAGCATTCAGAGAAAGAAAAGTAATGTTTGAAGAAAAGTGCTTTGGCTGCACCTCACCTGAAAACAAAAGGAAAGAAGCATCAGCAGAATTAAGGGCTGGTAACAGCCTCACCACCCTGCATTTTCTGTGCTGACCTGATGCAGTTGGCTGGTTCAAGAAGTGGCTCTAAGATGCACCAAATGGTTTAGAAGATTAGATGCTGCTCCTTTGGCTTGCCTTAGAGCAATTTCTGCATGGATGCTTCAAAGATTTTTTGTTGTAATTCGTGGATTTTTAGACTTACCTGTAACATAAAATGCACATAGATATTCCCCCTAGACAGCCTCATCCCGGCTATCAGTCATCAAGTACTGCACTCATTCTATTCTTCCTGATTGTTTTCCTCATCAGAACAATGTTACATGAGTTTTTTTTTTCAGTTCCTAGCATAATTTAATTTGCAGACGAAATGTGTTAATAAATCATTATAATAATTTAAAAAAAAAAAAAAAACAACCCAAAAACCAAACCCAAAGCTTTTGCAAGTACTGAAAAGCTGAAAAGCTAACTCTTCTGTCGATGATTCAGACTAAATCTGAAGAACCATCCTAGGAAGCAGAACTGATCAAGATAAGTAATCCTCCAGAAAACATATTCCTCAGCTCTGGGAAGGTTGTGAGAAACTTACAGACTTGCAAGATACCCAGGAAAGATAAAAATGTCCTTGTTAAAAAGGCTTTATATGGCCAGATAACATGAAGCATGAAGGAATGTAACTATATTAAGTATTTAGGAATATGTAATCCTCTTTGGTTTTGCTTACTTTCATTTGACTTATTCACTAGAGACACTTCAACTTCATGACTAAATACAAGATCAGAGCCAAGTAAGTGCTTAATATTTTCTTTCATATTCCCATTTGTTATTCTGAGATAATTATGTCTTGTAAAGTTTGCTGGCAGCGCAGGAAAACCAGAGTCCTCTGGAGAGTTTGCAACTGAAAAACCCTTCGTAAGAAAGGAAAATATAAAATAAAATTTAAGTTTCTTGGTCTTTATGATAGAAACTTCTTTCTGATTTTACAGTAATATAAACAGTAATGATCAAGAACCATAAGATCAGTTCTTCAAATTACTGTTGTGAGCTTAAGATGTGAGAATTGCATTTTCCGGATAAGCTGTCAAACACAGAAGCAGTGCAAATTGTGTACATTAAAAGGCACCAGTAGCTATGAAACTCAAGTGCTTGAAACAAAATGTAATCTCTTCAAGAACAAAGCTACTGTAATGGACTGAAACTGGTTTTACTGAAAAAACAATACATTTTCAAATGTAAACTTATTACAGGGGGTGGCTGGCAGGGGGATGGTAAAAATTCAGCCTTGAAAGAATCTTTGTAGTATTTTAAAATACTTAGTAGTTCATAAGTCTCACTTTGTGACCACCACTTCTTGTAGCAACTGATTTAAGGGAGTTGATGCCTGTCTGTGCTAATTTGTTAGTTTTGTAAAAACAAGGTATGGTATACGCTGACAACAGTGATTGATTGCCTCCTGTAAATCATCTCTAGTTGAGCAGTGACAGTGTTAAAAGAGGTTTAACCAATAGCATGAAAAAAGAGAATAATATTATTAATAGTATTAATACAGAATTTTCCAGTGTCTGCCTAAAACAGTACTAAATAAAGTGCCAGCCCACTTTCTGCTGGGAAAATCTCTTTTGAAGCTTAAGATCAAAAGCACTTTTTAAGCTTAAAGAACACCATGCGGTTTCAATTCTTGCTTTCTAACAAGCACTTTAAAAAGCACAACTAAAATGCAACTGACAAACTTGAAAAATCTTTTGTGTTGTTCCACTTGAATGATCTAATGAGAAAATGGCTCAGTTCTGTTGTAGCTAATGAGGTATAACATCTTCACTGAACCTGAATATAAACCAGATACTTCTCTAAAGATCTAGTCTTAACATGCTTCTATTGCTTTACCCATTCTGCCATGTTTTTATTTAAGTGATGTCCAATGAATAAAAGCACAGGTCAGTTTTGAAACGGAACATTTACACATGAAATTACTCAATCCAAAAGTGCTTTGAACTCTGTATACAAGCATTGTGGTTTCAAGTGGGAAAATGTGTTTCAGCAGCTTACTAAGGCCCTGAGTCTGCAAACAAGAGATATTAGTGTGGCCGGACAGAGATCTGTGATAGCACATTTTTGGCAGATAAAGTTCTGAGACAAAGCCCAAGTGTATGTGAACTTTAACCTATCTATTTCAGCAGTGACCTACTATCAATGTGAAGACAGATTTGGCAAAAGAGTGAAGGTACCGCTAGTATCAATATCAATAGCACTTGTTCTGGTAGTACCTAGAAGCTATTATCCTGATAAAAGGCTTTATTTATACAGTAAAATATTTATGCCAAGAGATTTACACAAGGATGCAATAAGGACATAACCCGTAGGTGTGGAAGGCATTAAGATAACAGCAAAGGGGTTAGATTCAGTGCATCAGGTAGTATTTGCAGCTTAGCAAGAGTATAGACAGGTTGATGAGAACAGAATAAAACTGATCATACTGGTGCTTCTTATAGTCCTTAGTATTTATGTTGCAAATACATGAAATAACATGTTTTTATGCTCTGTAAATATGAAACTGAGACATGAAGAGAGAGCTAGATTGCACAGCTAGTGGGAGCACAGAGTGGGAGCAGACTCTACATCTCCTAATTACATTTATGATCCTTCTGGGGAAACTGATGGTTAAAATGCATACTGCAGTCTTTGAGCTGGAAGGAAATAATTCTGTTCATCAAACAAATCTCTAGACAACTTTCATGCTGCGATACAGAGAACACAGGTCTGTGTAGGACAGCAAACTCTTTCAGTGAGCGGGGTCTTAGTGATAAACAGAACTACAGAGACAATGAATCTTCTGTTTGAAGGAGAGGCGTGCTAAGGCTGGCCTCCTCTCTGACTCCTTGCTGGTTTTGTTTTCCTTGCATTTAGGAAACCTAACTGTGAATACTACTAAAAAACTCTGTTCCAGTGAATTTATACTGTAAAATGAGATGATGCCTCCCCAGTGAATGCAGACAGACTGAGAGATGGGTGAGTACAAGAAAATGAGCAATAAAAATGGTCAGTGGCTGTGACAGACAATGGTCATAGCAGATGCCCAACTTTGTGAGGCTTTCTTTTGGTTTCATAGTCAAATTTCAGGGCAAGGTCTGGAGGAAAACAACAAGGTAGCCTGTTCAGGGATCCCCTTCCCAACAAAATGTGCAGCAAAGTAGAAATATGGCAGTGAAAAAGGGTGTTGATAACCAGTAGCAGTGGTCAGCTTATGGTATGCAGTTGCATCTCAGGGCATTATGACAGGACTTCACTCTCAACAAGAATGAGCAATGGAGACAAGTGCTTTGATGTGAAGGGACAGGGGTAACTAAGACAAAGCAGGGGGCTTACAGGCAAAGGAATAATGAAAAGTATTATCTGTGTTAAAGTATTTAAATGGATATAATGAGGCAAGATGGTTTCTTTCAAAACTCCACAATATGATATTGCATTATCAAATTGTAGTTGAAAATAATTATGAATGTAACTATCAGCAAGAAGAGAAATTGGAATCAGGTGTGCCAAGAATCCCAAATAGCAGGCATCTTTTGCAGAACGATAAAAAGAACCTATTATATGTTCTTACATTTACCAAATCCTGTGGTGAAGAAAGGAAGCAGATAGTATGTCTTTTATTTTTCCTGACTTTACAAAACCTGAGATTGCTTCAGCGAGTCTAGAAAGAAAAAATAAATCTGTGTTAATGCTACAATAACCATATGTGGCACTCCTTGTAGGTGACATGAATATTGTCCTTGGAATTTGAATAACATTTTCTTTACTAGTTCAAGGGGCTCATAGTCTGATCTTATCCTCTCTTCTGCATTTACTGGCAGACAAAACACAAGCAATGAACAGCAGTTCTTCTTGAGAGGACCCTGTGCAAAGAAAATATAAATGAACCCAGTGATGGGGTTCTTGTCCAAGAAATCCATCTGATAGTATCTCTCTCAGCTACACAAGTAGCTGAACCAAATCTTATTCTAATGCTACTCTCCTAAAAACAGAATCCAAACTGTAGAAATAGCTATATACCTTTGAGCAACATTTTTCAACTTTAAGTGCCCATGAATAACTGGCAATTTGTATAGACAAAGTGGCATGCTCTGGGCAAATGTATACATTCCTCATCATGTTAGTCTAGACCATGGCAGATTCTTATGGCCCTCAGCCCATATGAGTATTTGAGTGCGCTGTGTGCCCTACAGAGATGTGACTAGAAAACAGCCTTGCAGATGGCCAAGTGTTGCGATGCAGGCTGTGCTGCAGACAGAAAAGGCTAACAATATTTTCCTCTTGTAATATACAATGTTATTGAAAATGGTAGGCGATAAGGTATCTGAAGTGCTCCTGTGAGACCCCACTTGGAGTACTGTGTACAGTTCTGGTGTCCTCAACATAAGAAGGACATGGAACCGTAGGAGCAAGTCCAGAGGAGGGCCATGAGGATGATCAGGGGGCTGGAGCACCTCTCATATAGGCTGAGAAAATTGGGGCTGTTTAGCCTAGAGAAGAGAAGTCTGCATGGAGACCTCATAGCAGCCTTCCAGTATCTGAAGGGAGCTTATAAGGACACTGGAGAAGGAATCTTTGTTAGGGACTGTAGCAGCAGGACAAAGGGGAATGGGTTTAAACTTACACAGGGGAAGTTCCAGTTAGATATAAGGAAGAAGTTCTTTACTGTGAGGGTGGTGAGGCCCTGGAACAGGTTGCCCAAGGAAGTTGTGAATACCCCATCCTTAGCAGTGTTTAAGGCCAGATTGGATGGAGTCTTGGGTGACATGGTTTAGTGTGAGGTGTCCCTGCCCATGATAGGGGGGTTGGAACTTGATGATCCTAAGGTGGTTTTCGATCCTAACTATTCTATGATTCTTTGATTCTACTAACCAATGCTTACTAATACATTGTGAAGTGTACTTCTTAATGCCACCTTTAAAAGAGGCAGCTGAGCCAAACACCTTGATACCCTTCATGAGAAAGTATAGGCCTGCAGTTCTAAAGAAAGAAACATTGGAACAGCAATTTCCCAAGAGGAATCTGGTTTTTTCCTTTGTGAAGAGCATGACTGTTCTTGCCATTATTGGGTAATACTTAGTTTGCTTGACATTCTTGTGCCATTTTATCATGCATTTCAGAAGTCTGTTCATTCCCCACTCAGTATAACCTCTTGAAAGTTGACTTCAAAATATCGTAAGTGCAAAAATATGCTTTTGAGTCAATCACTAAAAGCAGAGCACATGACTGCACCATAGGTACTTTGGTTCCAACATGCCGTGGCCTTCACTCTTTGCTGTGTTTCTAGCTGTTGTTTTAGATGAGAAACTGCTGGTTTATGGTAAGAGGAAGTTAAGGGGCATTTAGAACCTGGACTTTCCACCTAATCTTTAAGGGTCTATCTATGTAAACATGCCATATGAACTATATTTTCAACTGAAATTTAGAAAGACACATTTTTTTCTCAAAACTAACAATGAAAAATAAATTTTTGTTTCCATTTATGTTTGATGCTACTGTAAATCTCAGCAATGCTAAAATACTTAAATATATGAAGCTGAGATGCTACAAACTTTATGCAAACACTTGGCCGCACTGAGTTCTACTTGTCCTTTTATAGTTACCAGGAGAGCCTTTTCTACTCTGTGAAAATGTTTATTGTTTTCTGTCCCATAACTATGTATTCATAAAATCAGAAAGGCTAGAGTCTCCTTTACCCTGTTGCAACAGTTTGTTCCCAGGGATAAAAAAGGCAAACCAACAGCACTACACTGAAAAGCAGAAGTATGTCTGGAAAGAAAGAAACCTGAAATTTCCCTTTGGGACTTTTTCAAGGAGTGATGTATAAAACAACAAAGAAGATGTTTGCTATTGAGCCATTTAAAAAATAAAATCAAGTATTTCAGAAATCCTTTAACATTTTTTGATCTTTCTTAACAGATCTGACCTGTTTTGGAATATTGAAAGGACAGCCCATCACTGCAACATACTCATGCAAACACATACATTTTAAATTTATCTTGCATCACTATAAAGAACAGTATCCTGTAGAATGAGTACCTTCTGATCACAGTACTGCACTGAGACAGGCACAGTGAGTCAATGTGATCATCATGTATACTGAGAAGCTTTCAGCCTTCAAACAAAATAGCTCATTCCTAGGAATGACCCAGTTATAATGCAAATCTTTTTAGTTTTATTGATTATAAAGAGTAAATATTCACTGTACAAAATTAAAAGCACATCTAGTTTAACAATGCCAGTGAATATAGTAGCTGGATTTCAAAGCTTTGAGATTGCCTGAAGATTGGGAATAACTTGAAGTTTTTCTACACCATATGTTAGGAGATCTCAAAAATCTTGCAACTGATATGTATATTATTGTGAAAATATCAGTAATTTTAGGCAAATGCATAGAAGAAAGTGGGAATTTTGTCCAAAACCTGTCCACCATATTTATTTCCACTGAATACAGAGCATAAAAAAAAAATATATTGTTCTTGAGTTCTGTTGGAAGTCCAGAAAAGATTTCTGTAATTCTACCGAAGCTTGTAAAATATTTGGTTCTCATATTTGGTTTTGCTCCAGATGATGAGTCAGCAGATCATTCTGTCTAGCAAGTAAACCTTATGAAATCATTTTAATGCAATTATGGTCTAATACCAACTGCAGAAACTGAAGACTTTGAAGTCCTTCAGTTTGCTCATGTAGTTTCATAATGTAGCAAGAGTAAATACATGGAATCTTCTTTAACGAATTTGGATTCCTTTCCAGAAAAAAATGTATCTTAAACAAATGCATCTCATAAATATTCTGAATTACTTATATGTTGTTTTGGACCACTTCAATGACAGTGGAAGCTGTGTTTGATTTCATCTATCTATGTATCTATCTATCTATGTATCTATCTATCTATGTATCTATCTATCTATGTATCTATGTATCTATGTATCTATCTATCTATCTATCTATCTATCTATCTATCTATCTATCTATCTACCGTCTATTCACTATCTCTATTTATAGCAAAGTATATTCCTAAATCTGGACATCTTGAGAAACAAGATTTAAGACAATTTTTGTTGTCAGTATTGCTTATAATGAGGAGGAAATTTCCTCAGTGTACAACTTGCTTCAGGACATCAGCTGACAAATACCTCTTCCACATGCTGGTCGCCTTTCTCTGCCCTTGTAAGAGACAAGTGAGGCATGGTGGTGCAGTATGGAAGAATTTCAGTGTTAAGTATCTGGAGGACCTTGGAGCCAGGGCGAGAATTAAACCTAGGGTATCATTCTTATGGAAGTCAAGTCCAGAAAAGACTGTCCCCTATAAATTCAAGGCACAGAGTGAAGTCTGGATGTAAGGAAAGTACTGTAAATGCTTGAGTGCATGTACAGAAAAGCTGCTCATATCTACCCTGCCAAACCAGAAATTTCAAGTTTTTTAGCCTGCTATACTGTAGGTGGGCCACATTAGTAACTCCATTGTAGCCCAGGATCAGGGGCAGTTTTCTACAAATTCTGTATTCCTAAGCCAATAAAGCAAACAGGAGAATGATGCCACAATTTTCCTTGGGTGAAAGAACTTCAGCACTTCCCATTCCCTCAAAATATAAAAATAAATTATGAAGAGTATATGTGGATGGCTGCAATTTCACTGATCACTAGAAGAGGTTTCATGGTAATTACACTTGTGTATGATGAAATAATCTGATGAAAAATGAAGCAAATGCACTACTTGGAGGTGGAAGTATATCCAGTTCTGCTCTGTGAAAGCTAGATCAAGTTTTGTGCATCCAGACCATCAAAATCAAACAAATAAATAGCCCTCCTTCTCTGGTCACAGAAGTCTGAAGACATGAAAAGAAAGCAGCTGTAAACTGCTGTTTTATTTAGTAAAATACTCATGTCAACCCTTGTGTTTATTCTTACAACAGTTGAATGACAATAGGGCAAAATAAAACAACATGCACTGTTCCAGTAACTTGCCTGTCAAAGCTTCATTTCTATTACATCTGACCTGTAATTAGTTAGCATGAGATAATAGATTAAGGAAGAGAAGAGGAAAAAAGAGTTTGAATTTTAACTTTGCTGCTTCCTTACTACCCAGCTAATGAAACAATATGCATAGCAACCTCAGTTTCTCTAAAACCACCAAAAGTTGGTGATTGCTGAGCAGGTAGTAGATCTGACTTGACTGCATTCAAACATCACAAACAAAACAATATCCAAACTGTATGTTAAAATGTAAGATTAATTTATGTTAGATGTGTAAATATGTACTGTGCATATTTTATGCTTTACACAGGCTTCTCTCACAGGGCTACAAAAATTAAGAGCTGGTTCAACTTCCAGAGAAAGTGTCAAGAGGATCTGGGGAAGGGTTAAGAACCTTTTTGTTCCTAGAATATCTCACAGTTGAGAAAGAATCCAACAGTCAATAAGAAGATAGTATCTACTTAGTGGGAAATTAAAAGGATCTGTAATGAATTGAAAGATAAAGAAATTGACAGTAAGAAGTTTAAGCTTAAAAAAGACAAACCAAAGCCAATGATGAAAAGGGCAAACACACATAAGGAGAAAGCGAGAAACAGTTTAAAAGTATATCGAAACCAAAAGGAATCTGGACAATGGTACTTGGTACTGGATCATTACTAACTGAGGATGGTAACAGTATCAATAAACATGAAAAAAGCATAGTTGTTTAATAAATACTTCTGTGCTGCATATGTGGAAAAAAAAAGAAACGTTATTCATATCATACAGTAATAATGACATAATCTCCATGCCACTATTGACTTGAAGACTGTTAGGTAGCAGCTACTGAGCTAGAATCTGACATGTTTGAATCAGTGCCTCTGAGTAAGTCACATTTGAAAAAGCTGGCTGAGAATCATGGAGTACTTATGTTGATTTGCACTAAGTTTGGGAACACTGGCCAAGTTTAAGTGGCCTGCAAGGAAGCTGAATCTTTCTGTTATTTAAAAAGGGAAGGTGGAGAAAGCTGGAAGGCATTCATGTAAAAAAAAAATCCCTCCCATCAACAGGAGAGGCATTTGTACAGTTACTGAACTATTATTTCAAATCCTTTTTGAGCCCCCATTCTGTATAAAGAATGTTCATCTCTCATGAGGAAGCAGATAAGCAAAATGAGCACAGGAATTTGTCACACTGTGGTGGAAGCCCAAACAGCCTATATCCATGAGTGCTTCTGCCAATGCCTCTTTTCTCCAGAGAATCTGAAAACAAATTCATTTTTTTTCTCACACTTCAGGTGCTGGGCATATGCAGAGAATGAAAACAAGAAGAGCTGGGTGAAGTCTTGAGAAGTATGCACACAACAACTACATTTGGCAGGATTCTCTGATGCTTTGTCGCTGTTACTTTTGTAAAACTTGACCAATGTATAGAAAGAATTCTTCATGGTCACTCTGCAAGACTTGACTGATGCGATAAAACTGAATTTGATTATGGGTGTTGCCTTGTATGTGCAGAAATAAGTAAATGCATCCTGACAGGTCCTGCAAGTTTTAATCCAGAAAGAGTCCATAGATGAGAAATGCAAACTGAAAGGTAATTTGAAAATGCTCTTTAGGACACAGGCTGATCTAACATTGATGGCAAAGGGAAGAAGAAATCAGTTATGAAATGAGCAAAAGAAAGAAGGTTTAGTGGCAGGATGAATGACTGCTAAGACTGCACACAACACTGCAGAAGAACATTGGATGAACGTACAAAAATCTTCTTTATGCTTATAAGAGATACTGCGAATTGAACTGCCTGAACTTATTGACTCTAACAAGAGATTGTGACTGCCATCAGAATATTACACAGTGTACGACAGCTGAATTTTCACGGGTCAGGCTCAAAGAACTGAAATAGAATCTGAATATATTCCTCACTATCTGAATATATTCCTAACATTTTGTAGTGTAATGTTGCACATATTCAAATAAGGAATGAAAACAGAATATCATTGATCAGTCTGATCAAAGATACAGGTACACACTCTCCCAGATCAAACCAGCAGCCAGAAAGAGGTAGGTGGCTCCCTTACTCAAAATGAAATCCTTTGTAAGGAGGTAAAAAAAGTTCAATGTATGCCTAACCATCTATGCAACAAGATCCAAAGAGCAGAGGACAGCAGCCTGGTCTAGTTAGTTTGATGAAGAAGTGTACTAACAAGTTGTTCACAAAGAACTTAGGCAAGAAAAGCCAACTAGATGATGCTTAACATACTATGTGCGTGTAAAGCAAACAAAACTCCCGCAACATACTGGGTTTCTTCAAGCTAGGAGGGTTAAAAAAAGGAGATCCGAAGCTACTGGCACTGAAGACACCTTCTTCCACCTCGGTGGAGTAAAGGAGTGATAAAAGTGTATTTTAAAAGCTGATGGTCCTTGCTCTCTTTGGCAAGTGCTTGCTGTCCATATCCATGTGAGGCCACCTTTCAATACAACTGCTACCTCTTTGTTACCTGATTTGGAGATTTTTGTCCAGGCAGTATTGGTTCAGTGTGAGTGTAGTTCAGACACAATACATGTAAAAAGGAAACATAATTAATCAAACAGGATGTTCACCTGCTAACACATTAGCAAACCTGCCAATTGCATTTTTCCGATTCAGATATTTGATCTTAGGAAGATGGTCAGTTTAAAGTGCTTAAAAAAGTTTGGTGCAATTAATTGATCAGACTACTTCAACAATACTGCAAAATGGAAACAGTGTTTGCAGTCAGCTTTGTGCTGTTTGATTGCTGTTACAAAAAAACACAAACAGGGTATTGAAGGAGATCAAAGGCCATTTTCAATCAAATGAAATTAGTTTAGTAGTATTACAAAATATTGAAAAGACGATGTCATGAACCCACTTTGGCATTAGGAATGAAGATTTAACCACTGAAAGACATGAAATTATTGTTCTGTAAACTCGCACTTAACACATTTCTAAACAGGTCTGTTAGCACCAGAAGGATTGAGAATATAAATAACATGGAAAGGTGGTAGAAATTACATATAGAGCATGAGCAGATCCATAACATGCTGGCTTTGAGGTAAGAAATGGGGTACAAAAGAAGCACCCTGATGAAAATCTCACAACAAATTCACAGTTCTTTGTCCAGCAGTAAACAACTGATTTGACTCTGGCACCAAAGGCAAGGGCTTTCAACAGTCAGCTCTATTTGCTTCTATGTTGCATTACTGAAATTCTAGTTCCACAGCTCTCAGGCTCTTTTATGTTTATATGAGCAGACCTGAATGTTTGCTTTCTTATGGAACAGATTAACAGAGAGTCTGTGTTCTCTCAGTCAGTCTACAATATAGATTTGTAGGTAATATACACTAATTTCATGTGTGCTAGAAATGTTTAAGGTCCAAATATTACAGTTGAAGCCTTGGGAACCCTAGCAATGTGCCAGGACACCATTGTACTATGTAGTATCACAGATAGGGCAATTTCTAATCCAAAATGGCTAAAGAGAGACAGAAATTGACAATAGAGTATTAGGGAGTATAAGAAAAGGTTGCACACATATGAAGAAGTCTGATCAGCTGGGTCTCGATGTCTTAAGGAACCATTTTAAAAATCTTACAGAAATAATTTGCACACAGAATAATTTGCTACTGCAGTGCCGTCTAAGGGATGATGGAATAATACAAATAGTCAGTAGTGATCTTGTTTCCAGGCTGTTCAATTTTTACTTATGTCCCAAATCATAAGATTAGTTAAACCCTAAGCAGAAAAGAGCGCAGGTTTATTAATATGACTTTTAAACATCCATATATAGGCACATTCAGACTACTTTGTTTTCAGCTCCTTCCTCAGCTGTCATCTGCATGACTCAAAACTGAGAAATTGCTTAACAAAATACAGATTATCTTAATTTAGGCTAATAGCACTTTTCAATATTCAAGCCACAAAGAAAGCCCTTAAAGTAAGTGAAAACTGTACCAACATTGCCTTAAAAGCCTTTGTGCTCTCACACAGTTTTACAGAGTCTGAACATAAATAAGAATCAGGGCCTCAGAGTTCCATTAGTGTCTGAGTCTAGCCAACAAATACGTACATTAGCATTCCAGACAAGCTAAAAAGATCTGGAACTGGTGCAGGTGTAATTGCTTGTTATTTAAGAGAATTATTCCATGGATTTAGCCTATCTAAGTGATGTTAATCCCTGCAGAACATTTAGAGTCCAGTACACCTGGAGGGTTCAGTGCCTCCATCTCAGGAGTGAGTATTACTGTGGTTCTCATCAGTTTGGGTTCCACTGTGAGGATGGAGGAATGCAGCACTCACAGGCAGAAATTCCAACTATGTTTAAGTGTAGCTTCCTCTATACTTGACCAAGTGGAGAAACACTATATTTCTAATGAATAAAAACAGATTAGTTTTGAAATAATAAAGATTGACCTTTAAATGATGAATCTCTTTGTTGACATAAAGTTACAATTTGTGTATAGCTCTATGAGGCACTCAGTTTTATTTAAACCAGCTAAAGATGTGATTCTATTGTTCTCAGTGGAAGTGTGATGAGAGTAAGTCAGATAAGATAGTTACTATTTGCACTATATGGTGTTATCTTAGTTGAGCTTTGAAGTTTCTTGAAAAATAACCAAGACTACTCAATACTGTTAGTTGTAATAGAAAAAGGTGGCTGATGCAGGAGGTAAAACAAGTTACAAGTGTCAGAGTTTGTCTTATTGGGTCCAACTGTAACTAGATCAATGATCATTAGATCAGTTAGACCATTAAACATGGATAAATATGCACATTTTAAAAAGAAATACTCATTTTACTGGAAAGTAACTGTTCTGCCTCACTCCCACTCTTCAGTTTTGCTAAAGATGCAATTAAAATTTGAAAACCTCACTTTGTTGGCAGTGAGTAAAAACTAACTCCTTATAATATTTCACTATAAAGAAACAATTCTACTGTGTCCCAGCGTAACAGCCTGCATTATCACTACCACGGTAAACAGTACAAACTAGTGTGGAGATGTAATTTTCATCTAAGGTGAGGTCAAGACAAGACTCTATTCTTGTTTGTGAGAGATTGCTGTTGCTAAATGATGCCCATCTTAAATGCTCCATTTTTTTGAAGTTGGAACTTCTGAAGAGTGTTGGTCATCCACATGTAAGTTAGTGATCTGTAATAAAACTCAGTTTTAGAATTGAAAGAAACCGATCAGTCAGTTAGACTGTAAACTAATTTCACCTGTGTATTCAGTGCTCGGTTTCTATGTGTACATTTCCTACTGATATCTATGGAAACATCTTGGATGCAGGATATGATATTTCCATATTATGCAACAGAGCTACACTTCAAAAAATTTCAGCTCCTCCTCCAAAACTAGGAATTGCAAACCATAAGCACGCCAACTCCCAAATGTACCTTTGCAGCTGAAGGTATCTCAACATAGACCTTTTTTTTTCTTTTTCTATTGAATCAGATCTTAGATACCATTATCCCATTTAAATCCATCTGCAATATAGGATTATTTTATTGGCTAGTCTGCTTTACACACCCTCATTCTGCAACAGGACTTTAATAGAAACAGGATTTCAGCCTAACACCAAGGCTGGATATTTGGTCTAGAAGAAACTCAGTGCAAAGTCAGAGCATAATTTATCCTAATTTTATGGTTCTTCATGCTTTTTATATGCAAACTGTTCTTTCCCTATATCATAGATTAACAAATTCAGTAATTTTCTTGTTTGGAATATTGTTGAACAGAAACAAATAAATGTCAATATTAACCACATATTTTGCTGCCCAGGTTGTGAAACAAACAACTTTCTTAACCAGGCATAGATACCTGGCAGCATACTTCCTGTAAAGACAAGGGTGTCAGTGATTCTATCCACAGCCTGTTTATATGATTACAACTCCCCCTTTCTGATAATACTATAGCATTAGCCAATCATTGTACAATAGAGAAAAGATGACAGAGTCCCAATCAAATAATTCAAATTGCATTGTAAGGGGCCATAATATCCAGTATTGTATCTAGGTTGTACCAAAGACAAATAATATTTAAATATTCATTACCATTAGATAGGCTTTGGTGGTGATGAAAGAACATTTTTTGCCTTTGTATTTCATTTTCCAAAGTATTTATTATACCGCTTCTGAATCCCTTCTCTCTGATACCATTAAACATATATCATGCTAAAGCATTAATTTTCCTGGCATTTTTTCTAAACATGAATTCCCTAATGTATTCAGAATGAAACACTGCGCTTATCAGCAGAAATGTATTTTCCTCCAGCTATTCTATATTCTAATACCAAATCAAACTGACAGGGGAGCTTTTAACCTTTCATACTGAGTAGATTAACATGATTTCAGCTGATGGGTCAGAACAGGTTTGGATGACCTTGGATCTTCCTTTACTGAATCCTGCATGGTTTTGCTAGCTCAGTTTCCTGCAGGAACAAGGCTAATGTGACTGTGCTGTCTGTATATCCATCTGCTAACCTTACCACTAATTTTTGAATCTATTTGTGAGTTTCAGGCCAATTTCTCAGACAAGCAGTCTTTGACTTCTATGAATTCCATGAAATGAGCAGCTGAATTAGAGTTCTAAACTGAAGATCCTAGTGAAGGAAAGGCGGCAATATTGGCTCAGCTACAATGCCTGACGCTAGAGTATCCAGGAGAGACTTATTCTGAATGATCTGAGAAACTCTGAGAACTCACAGCTGATTAAGCACTGAATAACCCAAAGACAAAGTTCTTTCATAAGGCAGACGATTTCTTCCTTCAGTCCAGCTGCTCATCAAGTGACTGCTTAATTAGTTTATAATTTTAGGTAGTCATTCAAGGTGAGAGATAATGTTGAAAGAGTTATTCTTGATGCTTTGTGGCTTGAAATTAGACCTACTAGCTCTCTTCTTGCAATCAGTTTTTCATATTGGGATTTAGTAGAGCTGTGTAATTTTAGTCCTGACTGATCATGAGAAATGGATTAGAGAGCTCAATATGCAAGTGGCAAAGTCCATTTGGCTTTAGACTTGAAATATGCCTAAGCCTCTAAATTTTAGGGCAGGGTATATTTAAAAAGACTATTAAAAACCTGTGTTTCTATATATATTAGAGAATTTATGTTTATGAATTTACTAGGAGAACTAATGTTTTAATATATGTCAATATTATACTTTCATGACATCAAGAAAAATTAGGGGTCAAAATTTGCAGGATAAATAAGCTAAGCTACTATGATCTATGATAGCCTAATGAAAAATTCTCAGGGCCAGTCTCTACTGATCTGAGAGAGAATGCAAAGGAGCTGGCTGCAGTGTCCTGAATCAGTCCAGTTCTGTTGTTATCTTTGCCACCAGTGTTTTTGCTCTTTAAAGAATTGTTCAATATTCTTGAAGCTTCACTGATACTGTCCTTTGAAATGCATCCGGAGCATTTTGAATTCCCAGAATCATTAAATGAAGGAAGTAGATTAAGGACTTTATAATGCTTTAGGAGTCAATTCTGTCTAAAACCACACATGTGCATATCTCATAAGCATAGAATCATAGAATAGTTAGGGTTGGAAAGGACCTGAAGATCATCTAGTTCCAACCCCCTTGCCATGGGCAGGGACACCTCATACTAAAACGTATCACCCAAAGCTATGTCCAACCTGGCCTTAAACACCACCAGTGATGGAGCATTCACAACTTCCCTGGGCAACCCATTCCTGTGCCTCACCACTCTCACAGTAAAGAATTTCTTCCTCATATCCAATCTAAACCTCCCCTGTTTAAGTTTAAACCCATTACCCCTTGTCCT